>QAPF01000844.1:0-16988 GCA_004367935.1 Colletotrichum sidae | reverse complement strand
TATTAATAAATATTTAGATTAATAGTTAGATTTATTATAGTAATAATTATATTTTAGTATATTACTATAGAATATATCTTAATAAAGATAAATTATTTACTTTTAGACTTAAACTTTCTCTTTATAATAATCTATTAAGATAAAGATCTTAAGGATTTTAAAAACTCTAGACTAAATTATAAAAAATCTATTAATAAGATTTCTAAAATAAGGTTAAATATTATCTATCTAATATTAATAAGTAGTATACTATTTCTAGTAATAATATTCTTAAAACTAGTTTCTTTAATTAATAATTTCTTTTTTTTAAGAGGGATTAACTCCTTAATATCTATTAATTAGGAACTACTAGTTATAATTCTATTTAATATTTCTTTTATAATATCTCTTAAGATTTCTTTTAAATTTATATTAAATAATCTAATTATTCTAACTAGTTTATTAATATTCTTTATAATAAACTAATAATTAAAAAGTTTATCTAATATAATCTTCATCTAATTAGATTATTTATATAAACTAATAAGTTTAATCTATACTACTAAAATATTAAATATTAATACTTTCTTATTAAAATTGAAATCCTTAGTTATTAATAGATATTTAACTTAGTTAGTAAGGTCTGAAATATTAATTAATTAAGATTTATAATTTAATTTCTATTCTTTTTCTACTATTAATAGTAATACAATATCTTTATAAGACTTCATAAATATAAACTTAAAATATTAAAACTCTATAATATAATCTATTTTATCTTAAAGATTAGCTAAAAGATCTTAAAAGTTACTTTCTAAATTCTAATTAATTTTAAATATATAATAGATCTATACTAAGTATATATCTATAGTATTTTAAAGAAATCTAATACTATTAGAATAATTCTAATTAGATAGGAATACTATAGTTTTTAGATATAATTACTCTTAAGGTTATCATAGTTAATTTATATAATCTAGTTTCTTATAACTTAATAATCTATATAAAATATAGATTAATTTATTATTAGCTAAAATCTATTTACTACTAATAAAATTATTATTTAATTTCTCTTAAAGAAAGAGATTAGTAAAATTAGGATTTCTATAGTTAAAATTAATACCTAATTCCTTATTATTTTTCTAGCTATTAGATCTATTATTAAATAATATCTAAAGTTAATTCTAATTAAGTATAATAGCTTATTATTAGCTAAATATAAATTATTAGTTCTAATTCTATTAGAATTATTATTAAAGTTAAAATTAGTTAATTATAGGAAAGATATTATTTAAAAATATCTATTTATTTTAATTAGTAAAACTATTATAATTAGTATTAAGTAGATAGTTAATAAGAAGATTAACTATATATTAAGTTAGAATTTAATTTACTTATTAGTTAGGATTCTATTTCTTAATTATTTCTTCTAATATATAATTTTAGTTTTCTAATATAACTCTCTTATTTTCTTAATCTTATTTTTTAAGGATATAATAAATATTAATAAGAATTAAATATACTACTTTTAGGTTTCTAGATATTATAACTAATATACTAATAGTTATATATTTAAAAGTAATATCTATTAATTTTTTACTAAAACTAGAGATTAGATTTATTACTATAACTTCTTCTATTTTAGTATAAATACTTCTAGTAATAGTATTTCTACTTTTAATATAGTAAATATTAAGATTACTTTATTATAATATATTAATAGGGCTTTATTTTTATTTTATTTAAAGTTAGTAAGATCTAAAGATATAGTTTCCTAATTAATAATACAAGTAGGGAATTATTCCTTTAAAGCTGATTTTATTTATATTAAGTTCTTAGGAGTTATTTTATCTATTTTAATTATTATAAAAATTAGTTTAAAAGATATTAAGCTATTAAGGTATATACTAACTTCTTTTTTATATAATATATAAATTAATTTAAATATAATTAATAGTAGTATTTCTCTAGCTAGATAGCTAGTTTTCTAATAGTCTTAGTATAAATAGTTTAGTTATGAAAAGGCTGGAAAGGATTTATTATATATATTATAGTTTAAATTAGGTAGTTAAATTAGTAAAATAGGAAGTCTTATTATTTTAAATATCTTAGTAGTCTATTTTAATATATCTAATATTATAAAGGAGATAATTTTATAATTTTTAATAGTTATTATTAATTAGTTAATATTTTTATTTTTAATAAATTAATATAAGTAATTATATAAATAGAAGTCTAAATAAGTTATAAATATTAATAGGCTTTCTACCTTTAGGATTCTCTTTTTTAATAATATTTTAATAGATAGAATATTTAGAAATTCTATTCTAACTAAATTAAGAGTTTTATCTATATATTTAGATATTTTTTATAATAACTTTAATAAAATAGTAATTAAGAAGTACTATATAGCTACTTTTTATAATATAATTAATACTCCTTTTAGAAGTAATTAAACTAGGCTTATTAATAGTTATATATTTATAATATGGGGATTCTGTATTCAATCTACAGTATTAGCACTAGAATAAAACGATATATATAATTGTTGAGGTTGTGATAGATATGATGTATTGTCTAGGTTCTACGCTAGTGGGGGAGGGGGTGTGAGGTTTAGGTATAGTGGATTTCCCTGATTAGTAATGTCCTTCCTTCACAAGAGGGAGGACCAGGACTCGCGGATGGGTGCCGAGGGCTGAGTAGGGCTGTGAACGCCGGTTAGGAAATCTGTGGGAAACTTACGCCTGTCGGGCAGTCATAAACGGACAACTTCACTTCCCTTCGGACGAGTGTGGGGGGATGACAGACATTGCCTGAATCGGGCCTTCAGCCTCGTCGCAATCGTATCTTGTGACAGCTTTGACCGCTTGAATCACGGACAGTAAGAGGGTTGCAGAGTTTTCGACTATTTCAAGTAAGCCGTCAAGCCCACACTCGGCTCAAACGTAGACGCAGGGCAACTGCAAGGAATTGCTGTCACATATTTGCAACCACTTGTGCCATCCCAAGCGCCCGTTATGCAAGGTTATGTCAAGTTCACCAAAGATCGCGATGACAACAAGTCCGAAAAGGCCCGGTTAGCAGACCAGCACGAGGTGCTGCTGGACGCCATGGGAGGCCGTGGCCTGCTGGCTCCGGCTGACCTGTCCCGTTCCAATCTTCGGATACTGGACTCCGGGGCGGCTGACGGCCGCTGGTTGTTGGATTTCCGAGGATCCATGTCTCCAGACGGGGGCCACGAGTATGTCGGCACCGATATCGATCCGTCCCTATACCCACCGTCCCCGCCGGCCGATATGCGCTTCTGCAACCAGTCGATCCGAGAACCCTTTCCGGACGACTGGCAGGGAACCTTTGACGTGGTGCACCAACGGCTCGTCATGGCTGCGGTATCGCCACCAGAGTCTACCATTGCTTCTGTGGTGAAGAGTCTCACTGGCTTGCTCCGACCAGGAGGTTGGCTTCAGCTTGTGGAGCTGGACAATGACTGCCTGCCTGACAACGGACCTGCGTTGAGGCGTCTGTTACAGTATCATCAACAGAACTCTACCGCCGGTGGACTGGGTCCGAACTTGACAGTCCATCTTGCTGATGCCATGCGCGATGCTGGTTTGCAAAGGGTCGAGGAGCGACGGGTTGATGTCATGTACGGTGTACGAAACGGAGGCAGTCGAGATTTGAGGACGAAGAGCATTCGCAGTCTTGAAGGAGCGGTCGGGCCGGTGCTGGCTCAGGCGAAAGGTATTTATAAATCTGATCATCTATGTGTACTGCTCACGCTAACATCGACGGAAACTTGAGTGGCAACTCCAGAGCGATACGAGGAAACCGATGCGCTGACCTTGTCGTTACGTCTACGAGAAGAGGTCGAAGACGTAGGAGGCAGACTCCAGTTCGTGGTGGTTTACGGACAAAAGGCAGACGTAGTTTAGCAATTCCCTCAGTGTCAAAGAAAAGTATAAAGCCAGTCAAATTGCAACTTGAAGGCACCGGACCATAACATCTTGGTTGCTTTTCCGCCAATGCCAAACATGTTGATCCTATTCATCATGAAGTTGGTTGTTGAATCCCCATTAATCACCCCCTCAAGACCTCTTCTCACATCGAATCTTGAAATCCGGATGAGTTATCCATGAATCGCGGTTTCTGGACCAGCCTTTCTCTCCAAGCTCATCATCTGAGGGCAACAGACCAAGATCATAGTGCCGCACAAGATGCGCCACAGTCATCCTGATGATGAGATCGGCAGCGTGTCTGCCCATGCATTGTCTTGGCCCGAATCCGAACCGCCAGAAGAGATAGCGCCGGTCCCGCGCCTCCTTGTCTGTCCTCTCCATGAATCTCTCCGGCCGAAAATCCTCATTGTCGGGAGCCCAAGCCTCATTGCGTACATTGAGGGCGTAGGCATCAACCACGAAGCTGGTTCCTCCAGGTATTACATACTCTTCTCCCTGTCCCACGCTGATTCGACGTGATGTTGGAGCAGCCTGTGGAACGCTGAAAGCTGCGAGGGGCCGAAGACGACTCGACTCCATGACACAGGCTGCTAAATAGGTCGTCCGGCCATCAGCCAAGTAACGATGTAGGCTCTCCGGGCCATTCGCGACTGCCGACGCAATCTCAGTGCGCAAACGGTCCTGCACATCTGTATGAGCTGATAGAAAGACTGGGACCCACGATAGACCGCCAATGGTGACATCGAGGTTGGCGAACAGAGACTCGTCGAGGGTCTGAAGAAGCTGGTCTTCATCGATAGCCCCAGCGCTCACAGCCTCTGTCATGCTGATGATGGGAGCAGCTATGCTATGCTGTTGTGCGTGAGCCAAAGCATCTTGGTTGAACCGTCTCCAGTTCTCTTTAAACTCTGCCAGCTTTGCGTTTCCAGTTGTTGGGAGGAAGCGAGCCCACGAAAAACGGTGGATGCCACCGTTGATAACATACTGGTGAAAGATTTCAGTACGTAACGGTATCAGGCGCTCAAGGCGACTTGTCAACTCTGGTGACAGAGGCCCATAAAACTGCATTCCTCACGTTACTCTTCTGCCCCTGAACAACGAAAATCAGAAAACCTACCATCTCTGCCACGATCCAAAAAGGCAGCATGGCTAGATCATAGACTGGATGCAGAAGACCTCTTTCAATATTGCCCGACTTGACCTGATTGTGCAGACTTTGGAAGTGCTCCTCAATGCAGCTTTGAAACCTCCCAGTCTGGAGGACAACAGCTGCGTGCCCAAACGGAGCTTCGGTCACTGTTCTCAGAGCTCGCCATTCGCGACCACTCACAAGCCCTACGCACCGTCCTAGGAGTTGGCTCATGTAGAGTCCAGAGTTGTTTCCCGGGGCTTTCAAATGCTTGTCTGAGTCTCTGAAAACTTCCTTCAAGTGGCTCGGTTGAGTGAGGACACTTAGGCCGAGGGCTGGTTAGCAATACTGTAGCCTCCTCGACAGATGTTATAGAAGGACCAACATTTCAGGCTTCATGCCGGACCAGATACGGTAGATCCCGCCATGCTTCTGTTTCCATGCGGCAGAGTTTTCAATCCCATTCAGGAACTTTTCGCTGTCCCCTTGCCCGTTGGGCCACACGTACGGACAGGAAGGGATGCTTTTCCTGTATCCATTCACGTCAAAAACAGGATATATCCAATTCAAATAGCACTGTTAAATATCACAGAATAGTTAGCATCACTTTCCTTGCATGAGTGTATCTTCTAACCACGTACGTCTATGAGTGTCGATATCGGCTTCTTACACCATGCGGGCAGCAGGCCAGGCCAGACCAACTCGAAAAGTCCCAGTAGTATGAGCGTGACAAGCACAATGCATGAATCAACAGCAACAAGCCTCGTGATTGAGGCCATAAGAACTGACATCGTTGCTGTAATTGTTGTCAACTCGCACGGTCAGGTTGGTACTTATCCCAGTGCTTCCATGGCGGGTAAGATGCAGCGTGGATTGTCAACGGAACGAAGAAGCAAGCAAAACTCATCTCATCTTATTATTGTTGTAGAGTCTACCCGAAGATGAAACACTTCCAGAACACACTGCTGATGCCGCCGGAGCCTGCGGAAGTCCCCAAGCACATCCATAAGGACTCGGATGTCCCTCTTTCGGACACGGCACGGTCAAGTGTCTGGGAAACTCACGGATCGGATTAGCAGTGATTATCGATGCGCGGCAGTTGTCACAGTTGAAGTCATTGAACCAGAGTGGACGAGGAAAGATCTTAGAAAGGTCAGTCGATCTCAGTACGTCTCAGCCTTGAGGTCAACATCTTCAATAGCAAGAAAGCTGGCAGGGAAGCAGTCAAGACGACTCTGCAGGTAACGCCACCGGCCGCATCTCAATGGCGTCGACCCAGGCATTCCTCAACGAGTAAATCTTCCGAACCTCCCAGCCCGCCGCCCGAGCCAGCGCCTCCCACTCCTCCACGGTCCGCTCTCGGCCCTTGACGGACATGAGCATCTGCACGTCTCCGTACTGCGTCAACCTCCCCATCGCCCCGTCGCGCAGCACCGCGTCCAGCACCACCAGTCGCGACTTGTCTCCGGGCACGATGGCGTCGCGGATGTTGCGGAGGATCCGGACGGCCTCGGGGTCCAGCCAGTTGTGCAGGCACCACTTCATGACGTAAACCTCTTGGGGGGGGATGAAGCCGTCGAGGAAGTCGCCGTCGATGAGGTCTATCGGGGCGATTCGGTCGCCGACATCTGCGAACTGCCCGTTGGGCGAGTGGAAGAAGGGCCGCGTGTGCTCCATGACAGCCGCGACGTCTAGGATGCCTCCTCGCACTATGTGTGATATCGCATTAGAGCAATACTCCCTGGTTTTCTGGACCCTGTACTCACTGATGGGATGCGCGCGGAGTAGCGATGCCATCAACGCGCCGCCGCCGCCGCCCAAGTCAAGGACCGTCTTGTCGCCAATCTCGTGCCAGGGGTAGTCCATCAGGATCCCCGGCGCTTGAGCGCCCTGGCTGGCGTTGAAGGCGCGGTGTACCCGCGGTATCCAGCCCTGCTTCTCAAAGTAGGAGAATATGGTATCGTCCGTGTCGTAGGTGATCTGTCCCGCGGTGCGGTTCTCGTCGCAGCGAAGCGAGGCCGGGATGCCGCGGGCCATGTCGTAGAACTCGGTCGCGTACAAGTCCACCCACGTGTGCCATTGTGTCCAGTGGTCGGTCCGCACGAGCTCGGAGCGCGGGTTGTTGGTGTAGGAATCCCTCGAGGCATCGTACGTGAAGATGCCCTTGTTGTGCAGAAGCCTCATGACGGGCCGCAATCGGTCCTCGCGGACTCCGGCTTCTCGGGCTAGTTCGAGGACGGTCAAGCCCGGTGAATTGTGCAGGATGTCTGGTATCTTGAAAGCAACGGCCGCGACTAGGCTCTGGGTGCTGAGGTAGTATCCTACACAATGCCGCAAAAGTGCCATCCCGGTTAGCCAGCAGGCAGCACATTGCCGGGACAGCGGACAACAAACCCATGAAGTGATCAGCCAGCACCAGCTGCGACGGCTGCAGAATCTGCTTGGCTTCGTCTAGCAGGTCCACGGCCTCCCCAGCCAGCGACTCGATCTTCTTGTCTGGTAGGATCTTCGCATCGTGCAGCTTGGAGACGAGCTCGGCGTGCAGGCTCGGCTCCTTGAGACTGCTGACCAGGCGGGAGAGGTCGCCGACGACGGTTTCCAGGGTTTCCAGGGCAGATCCATGCGGCTTTGCGCTGGCGCTGCCGCCGTTCGAGTTGGACATGTTGACTTGTAGATAGACGCGGCTCGCGGATTTGGAAGTATGACAAGGAATGCTACCGATTTCGTTTCCGGTTCGGTACGGTGTTTGGTGTGATGGCTCAGGTGGGCCAGAAGACAAAGAGGATTACCTACCGGCGGTGGGATCGATGCGGACCGCTGCCCAGAAGCTTCGCTCTCGGCCGTGGGAATCAAGCTTCGTATGCAGTTTTGGCAGATGGGTTCGTGTGATGCCCACGGACGCGCAGGAAAGATGCGCTTCATGCTGTCATCAGACATGTGAGCTGCGCAAAGTCATCTGGTCTTTGGTGTCCGGTGGGGAAGCTTTCCTCTCCCAAGGCATTTGGGATGAAGATAATGCCTGTACTGACTTTGGTTGGCGGGGACGGCTTGGGCAGCAGAGCTTGTGATTGTCGAGTCTGAAAAAAGAGATGATAACGGTCTGGCTACGTGAGTGGCGGCTCAGCAAATCACGTTCGTGATTTCGGTTACTATGCGGGTTTCTTTCCAACCAGCATGGATGATTCAAACCTTCTGGGTGCGTATTCTGACGGGATCGGAGAGCGTCGGAACTTGGGGAGCTCTGACATCGTCTTAATCATGATGCTTCATCACTTGTCCGAATACGCGGATGGGATGGGTAGAATGACCACGACTACGATGAGTAGAGCCACAGCTTTCATAGAGTGACACGATATTGATTGGAAGTCGAGTCCTAACACGCCAGGAGAACATAGGGATAAGCAGCGACTTCAATACACCAACGATTTCAAATTATCGTCACCTTCTGAGCTCACTGACCGTCACAAACGTCAACGCAAAAGACAAGAAATGCCTCTCAAAGTCCTCATCTCAGGCGCCGGCGTAGCTGGGCCTGCCTTGTCACTGTTCCTCCTAAAGTCGAATCCGGCACACAAAATCACAATCATCGAGCGTTCCCCCTCGCTACGAAGAGGAGGCCAGCAGATCGACCTTCGCGGACAGGGAATCCCCGTGATGCGCAAACTGGGGCTGTTGGACGAGATCAAAGCCAGAGCTGTGGCCGAAGATGGCCTCGCCTTCAGAGATGCAGAAACCGGCAAACAGTGGGCAGTCTTTGGCAAGAACGATTCGGGCACCGGTCGACAAGCGTTTACTAGCGAATATGAGATTATGCGAGGAGACTTGGTCGACATCTTGTACCGAGCCAGCCTCGAGGAAGCTCAGAAAGGAAAAGGCCAAGGCGGTCTGAAGTACCAGTTCGGCATCCACGCGAGGGAGATACGCCAGCTCGGTGATGGGGCGGACGTCACCTTGTCCGACGGCAGGACTGAGAAGTTTGACCTGGTCGTCGGGGCGGACGGGCAGTCGTCGCGAACGCGTCGGCTTGCCTTTGGCCAAGAGACAAGTGACAAAGCTTTCAAGTCCTTGGGGGTCAACTTTGCCTTCTTCAGTATCCCTCGAGAGAAGGGCGACGGACCGACGGCGCAATTGTGTCTGGCCCCAGAGCGTCGATTTACAGCGATCCGCGCAGGTGATCGGCCGGTGAGCCAGGGCTATTTCGGCATCAAGAGCGACGCGCCTGAGCTGGCCATGTCTTCGCGAGAAAGCGTCGAAAAGCAAAAGGAGTTATGGGCTCGTCTGTTTGGAGATGCCGGGTGGCAAGCGGAACGTTTTCTCAGGGGCATGAAGGAGACGGACGATTTTTACGCGCAGCAACTGGGACAAGTGAAGATGGATACTTGGACCAAGGGACGCGTAGCGTTGCTAGGGGACGCAGGATACTGCCCGAGTCCGATGACGGGCATGGGCACTGCTTGTGCTGTTGTCGGCGCATATGTCCTGGCTGGAGAGATTGCGAGAAACGGACATGGCGGTGATGTTTGTGCTGCGTTGAGGTCCTACGAAAAGGTGTTGCGTCCTTTCATCACCGAGGCGCAGAAGCTCCCTTCGAGCGGTCCTGGTAGAATCTACGTCGAGTCGGAATGGGGCGTCTGGTTCACGAACCGCCTTCTCTCTGTTCTTTCTACGTTGAAGGTGGACAGGCTGATGAACCAGATGATGCCGGAGAATCGGGGTGTATGGGACGTTCCGGAATACCCAGAGCTGAGGTTGACCGGCTCAGTCAGCTCGAGATCGTAGAGACCGTCACCAAACTGTATCCCAAACAGAGTCACTCACGGAAGTATGATGTACAGTAGTCCCTGACTGTTTGCTCCGTATTGCGTGATGAGAATACCAGGCTTATACTCGTTCAAGTGACTATCGGCGACATGAACAGCATGGCTGAACCTTTGCCCGAGTCATTCCTAGATACCTATTCTGTTGCAATCAAGATGTGCGACAGAGAAGAAATACAACCCTTTTCGTACATTCATCTCATCGTCCTGTTTCCCATCTGCTTCATCTTGGCAACAGCCGAGGTCCGTACGTGTCGGCCCTGTGCCGTAGGTGAGTCCGTCTATCTTATATGACATCACGTAATAGTTGAGATGACACCTGCCTTCCGCGTGTCCAGGTCCCAAATCTGGTAATCCGATGCAACACTCTCTCGAAACATACTGATGCGAGTGAGTGTTGGACATGACAAGTACACTGGTTGTTCCGCTTAACCGCACTTCTGTGCTCGGCGGACGTTCTCAACGCATCGCCAAAACTTTTTGGCTCTCTGTCAAGTCGGAGAATTCGTGAACCCTTGGATTTGGGCAGCTGTGCATGCGCCAAGATGGTTAACTCTGTCAACGACACTACACCGACACAACTCTCGGCCGACGACTTGGACCGCAAATCACAAAGCAGCCGGGACACGATCATCGACGTCAGAGTCCCGTCGTATCAACTAGAGCTACCCGGCGAGTTTGCCGTGGAGAGAACCTCGGAAGATGACCGGGCCAGCCAGCTGACGAGGGTTCCTTCGCCTCTTGGAATACTGTCCGGGATCAGTGAACATGAGGTTCCGAGAGAAAGAGAGGGGGAGAAGAGCGAGGAGACGCTCGTGGATCTTACGGAGGAGTTTCCGACGGGCTTTGTTTTGGCCATGATCGTAATGGCGGTGATATTAAGCTTCTTTTTGGTATCTCTGGACATGGTAAGACCTTCCAACCCCTTGTGAAACATTGAATGATAGCTGACCAACTTGGCAGACTATTGTGGCTACCGCGATACCTAAAATCACCGACGAGTTCCACGGGATCGCCGACGTTTCGTGGTACAGCTCGGCCTTTTTCATGACAACCGCCGGGTTCCAATCGACGTGGGGAAAGGTGTACAAATACTTTTCCCTAAAGATGGCATTCGTATCCTCCATTGTCATATTCGAACTCGGCAGCTTGCTGTGCGGCGCAGCACCGTCTTCTACTGCTCTGATTATTGGCCGCGCCATTACTGGTATCGGGGGTGCCGGCATTGGATCTGGCTGCTACACACTTCTAGGTCAGTAAGCTGGCTTCAAAGACGATCAGTATGCCAGCCAAGTCGATCTCTGACCACCCCCAAGGTTTCTCTGTCGAACCCAGAAAACGGCCGATATTCACTGGACTCGTTGGCGCAGCCTACGGGGTAGCGAGTGCTCTTGGTCCCCTTCTCGGCGGCGTGTTTAGCGACAAGGTGTCGTGGCGTTGGTATGTCAAGCGTCAATCAGTCGAGGCTATTTAGACAGATGAGAGGTTAACAATCTTACCTAGGTGCTTCTACATAAACCTGCCCATCGGCGCTATTTCCATACTTGCGATCCTGTTCTTTTTCAAGGCTCCCGCATGCGCCAGGCCACAAGAAGCATCATGGAAAGAAAAGATCATCCAGATGGACCCCCTGGGAGCCATCCTCGTGATGGGCGCCGTAATATCTCTCATCCTGGCGCTCCAGGAAGGCGGGCAGACGAGGCCGTGGAACTCGACCAGGGTCGTGGGACTACTTGTCGGCGGAGGTCTTCTGCTGGCCGTCTTTGGAGTCTGGGAAGTCTTCCAAGGGGAGCGGGCCATGGTTGTACCGCGAATCATGAAGATCCGGCACGTGGGACTCCCTTTCTTGTTCATGTTCTTCTTCGCTGGCGCGTACTATACCCTGATCTACAACTTGCCGGTCTACTTTCAGGCCATTGACGGCACAAGTCCGACGGAATCTGGTACGTTCATCAACTTGTCTCCATCCGGTGGTGTTTGACACACCAATCCTCGGCATTGGCGTCCCTCTGACTGACCATCGTGCTCAGGGATCCGCAACTTGCCTCTCATCGTTTCTGTATCGACAACGACCATTCTTGCCGGCAGTTTCGTCTCGTCAACCGGCTTTGCTGCCCCTCTTATGCCCATCGGGGCATCAGCTGGCATCATCGCTGCCGGCCTGCTGACCACCCTCGACATCGGGACGGGGCCTGCCAAGTGGATTGGCTACCAGATCCTGGCCGGCGTCGGCTTCGGGCTAGGTATCCAGGTGCCCATGATGATCAGCCAGTCAAGCGTCGACCTTTCGGATCTGGCCTCCGTCACGTCCGTCATGATGTTCAGTCAGACGATCGGGGCTGCTCTCGTCGTTTCAGGGGCACAGGCGGCCTTTGTCAACGCTCTTGTGAAAGAGGCGCACGCGAGTGCCCCGGATATCAGTCCAGAGTCTCTCTTAGCTACCGGTGCCGGAGCATTGCGCAAGGCGTTTGGGGCTGATCAACTTTCAACAGTTCTAGCGGCATACATGAGCGGGTTGAAGCTGACTTTTGCCATTGTCGTCGGAGCTCTGGCTGCGGCATTGATTGTGAGCACTCACGTGCCTTGCAGACGGCTAGGTCAACATGCTCGGAAGCCAGGGGGCGATGGAGTTTGAATCATCTAGATAGACATGAGAAGTTGCTTCTGCAAGTAGTAACTGTTCACCGGACGTCCATCTACTCGAGGTTGTGAAGTGACCTACGCCCATAGGCATCATCGTGTTTCTCAACCTGGCTTTCTGTAACATTGCCCATGTTTCCAACACTCGGCCCAAGTCAGTAGATGAACTTCAAAGCACGGTTCTTGGTCCAAGTCGTATGCATATTGTTAAGACACTTCGAAGCCAAAGATGTTACTTGGCGCTCGCCGTTCACAATCAGGTGGGAGCCAGCATAGGGAGCAATATAGACTGTAGTAATGTGCTATGACATACGCTCGCAAGTTGTCTGAAAAGAATGAGGGTTTCTCCGCGCGGGACAGCAGTCAAGACACTCTCATGGACTCTCTCTAGTATGCCCCTGCTCTCTGCACCCACTTGGGCTGCGGCGCCGGCTGGATCTTCCCGAACCCAGTCGCGGTGACCATGCCAACCTCCCACTTGAGCCCCTCGACCCTGGCGCCGCCCTTCTCCTGCGCCCACAGCGTGATGCCGAGGTGGTTCGAGCCCCGGTAGTTGAGAACGCCCTCGGGCACGGGGAAGCGCGTCTGCGGCCCGACGTGGTGCACGAACTTGCCAAACTGGTACCCGTTGACGAAAACCTGCGCGCGGTAGGCCGTCGTCGTCGCGTTGGCAAACGTCAGCGAGATGGGGACGTCGTACCCGGCGGGGAGGTCGAGGTCGAACGTCGCCGAGTAGAAGGCGACGCCGGCCCGCGCGAGGCCCTCCGCCGGGCCCTTGCTGTCGCGCCAGGAGCCCGACGGCGGCCCGGGCCAGTGGTAGCCCTGGCGCTCGGCGAACAGGCCGCCCTCGTTGAGGGGCCCGCGCTCGCCGTCGGCGTAGTTCTCGCCGCCGAGGTTGCCGGTGATCTTCCACCTGACGTCGGACTGCTCGTGGCCGGCGAGGTTGTAGTCGAGGATGCCGCGCGGGTTCTTCTGCTGCTCCTCGTTGATGACCCAGTTGCCGTTGAGGCCCATGTGGTCTACGACGACGGTCAGGACGTAGGTCCTGGCCCTGGTGAGCTTGGGCAGGGTGAAGGTGCTGTTGCGGCCCGGGGTGACGGCGTTGCCGACCCACGAGCCGACGAACTCGTCGTCGAGCCAGACGGAGGCGCCGTAGGCGTTGCCGCCCTGCGTCGTGACGTTGAAGACGGTCTCGTCGCCGTTGGCGGTGAAGTGGCCGCGGAAGAGCAGGGAGCCGGTGTGGTAGCCGTAGTCGCCGCCGTAGAGGCTGGTCGGGGTTTTGAGGGGGTTGGCCGTGTTGTACGTCTCGGCGAGGTCCGCGTCGGTCCACAGCTCGTCCGAGTAGTTGGATCTGATCTCCGGGAGGGAGTCGATGTACTTCCAGTTCAGCTGGCTGATGCACGGAAGCCTGATCTCGGGAATCGCAAAGTCGACCGTGGCTGTGACGACGCCGCGGTCGTTCTGCTTGAAGTCGAGGGACTGGCCGTTGAAGTTGAGAGTCTTTAGAGATGCGGGAGCGCCTCCGATGACTTCGATGGGCGTGGTGGCGTTGACGTCTCCAGAGAGGCTGAGCGTGTCGCCGTTGACCTCGACGGTGCGGACGAGATAGCCGGCCTTGACGATGACGTCGGATGTGCCGTAGTTGCCCTCGGTCGGGGGCACCCAGAAGTCGTAGGCCTCGTTTCGGGCTGGGCTTGTTAGTATACACTGGGCGTGACGAACAGTAAAAGAGAGAGCTCACTCAAGAGATAGATGTAGAGATCGCCGACGCGGACAACCTTGCGTTCATCAGACACCGCCCAGCCAAGAACAGTGAAGCCATCCTTTGCTTCGATGGTGACGTCGGAGCCCTCGATAACGTCATCTTCAGTCACCTCGCCATTGTCGCCCTCGACAGCCAGCTCATGGTGCTCACCAGCACCACCGTAGACAACAAGCACGGTCCTGTCGGCGTACTTCTTCCTGAGGAGCCGTTAGATACTGTAACTCCCCAACTCACAGTTGGAAAGGGGCTCACCAGGTGAAGATCTCAGCCGAAGAGTAGACCAGGTTCTTGTCGCCAACAGGGTAATCGCTGACGTGAATCTTTGAGTCCCTGCGGGTGAGGTACAGGCTGTCGCTGAGCAGAGGAATCTCGAGCTTGCCGTGGTTGACAGTGTCGACCTTTAACCTGTAGGACACAGTCTCGAGAGAGTCGTACTGGGTGTGTCTGGAAGGGCCTTGTCAGGACATATAGCAAGCACACAATTCCGGAGAGACTTGCCTGGTGATGTAGAGCTTGGTGGTGTTGGTCGTAGCCGGGGTGACGGTGATGGCTTCATTGTTGGTAAACTCCAGCGACGAGTTGAAGCGGTCGGCCTCCAGGTAAGCAGGAGTGACGTGTAAGAAGTTGGCCTGGAGCTTGGACTCGCTGTACTTTTCTCGGTTGACGAGACGCTCCTCGGTAACCTGCGCACCGTAGTCGTAACTTGTGTAGCCGTCCGAGTGTCCCAGGTTGCCCCAGTTGGTACCTCCCCATGTCTATAGGTGTTAGTGAGGCATAACTCATGGACGAGTGGGCGGCGGCGTACCATGTAGACGTTGAAGATTGTCACACCGACGGCGTAGTTGTTCTTGTACAGAACGCGTTCGAACTCGTGGTTCAGCAGACCAGCGCAAGACTCGAACCCGGCACCACCCCATGGTTGGAAGCCACCTCCTTGGAACTAGAAGCCTCGTCAACAATGACAGCTTGCCCGACCCTCAGGACCCAACCTACCTCAACAATGGTGTACGGACTATCGGGCGCAATGGCGTCGTTCGTAGCAAGCCAGTCGGTGGGGAGGCCATTCTCGGGCCAGACGGTGGGGTTCCAGCAATCGAAACCGAGGGGGTAGGCGTCGTGGCCGTAGATGTCGACCTTGGCAGGGGTAGAGGTGGTGATGGCACCGAGCTGCCAGGCCTCGTTGTTGACGTACGGCACAATCACGCCAACGCTGCGGAACTGGTTGTCGACGTAGTTCCAGTAGTCGTAGTCGGGGAAGGGGTAGGGTTCGATGGCCGCGTTGTACTCGTTCTCCTGCTGAAAGAGGATGACGGGGCCTCCGTTGGTGATCTGGGCGTCGGCAATGATCTTGCCAATGGCAGCGGTGTAGCTGTTCGAGTCATCGTGTCAGTGACTGTAATTCTGTAGCTTTCAGGTTCAACGTAAACGTACTTGTCGGTAGCCTTCAAGTACGCCTCGTCGTTGGACCGAAGGACTCCCTGGACTCGTTGAAGCCAGCCGGGGAAGCCTCCTCCGGTCACCTCGGCGTTGATGTAGGGACCAGGGCGCTTGAGTCTGTCGTCAGATGCGATAACGGTAGCGTACAACAGCAACAACATACAGCAAACAGGTAGAGTCCAGCCTTTTCGGCGGCTTCAAAGAGCGGTTGCAGGGAAAAGATCCCCTCGGCGCGAACCTCGCCTGGCTTTGCTTCCAGCAGACCCCAGTTGACGTAAAACGAGATGGAATTGTAGCCGGCCGCCTTGATCTTCTGGAGGATGTCGAGCCAGAGGTGTGTCACTGGCATTCTAAGTGGTCCGGTCAGTCTGCCGCCAGCATGCCCTTGTGCCCTGATCAGTCTTACCTGAAGGCGTGGAACTCGGCACTGAAGATCATGGTTCTCTCGCCATTGATGAAGAGAGACTTGTCGTCCCAGGTGACCTAGTGTTGCTCGTCAGATTTGGCTATTCCTCCATGTCTTCTTCCCACCCAAGCAAGATTGGAAGCACGCATCGACTCACGATATCCTGCTGACGCCCATTCAAGAGGTGCATATCTCTGCCCACGGCCCTTCCACTGACTCCGTTGAGCCAGCCGAGGGCCAAAACCGAGAGAAGCTTGGCACGAGACAGCAACATCTTGAACCAGAGAGCTGTATGAGACCAGTCGTAACCCAACAACTGCTCAGGCCAAGTCAATCGGGACGATGCGTAGACCGTCAGACGGCAACTTTCAACCGGCCGCGGATCCAGCAGCTATTTCATCGTTTGAAGCCGTGTGCTCCATCTCCACACGAACAGATCGGAAATGCTACCATGCCCAATCTAACTCTCTGCACGACAGGCGGAAGCGTCGGTATTGCCGCATCGTGAATGGTCGGGCAGATGCCAGGCACAGCTATCCCCGACTTCACACAGCCGATCGTCCTCTCGAATAACGTCAGGTTTTCTCATCCCCGCGCGCAGCTTCTCCAACTCTGTGATCTGTGAGCTCATCGGTCCATACCGCAATGGGATACACAAACATGCCATGCCATGACATGCATACTGTGACCCGGCGGGAGTCACCTCAGTCACCGACAGAGAGCTGGAGGACATCTCGCCTGGGCCCCCGGCCACGACCCCGGTCTGCCACCCCCGCTCACTGCCCCGCGTTTGTCGGTTAACCGTCCTGTTCGTCGTGTTCGTCCCTTGTTCACGAAGCAAGGTCTTCCTTGCGGGGGG
>QAPF01000843.1:0-17795 GCA_004367935.1 Colletotrichum sidae | reverse complement strand
GTATAGGAATATTAATTATTTTAAGTATAGTAATTAGAGAGGTTTTATTAAAATATATTATTACTAATTTGCTTTATAGAAGTATGAGAATTATAAAGGGATTAATAGTCTATTTAAGTATAGTTAACTAGGAGTATTTAGTAGTTAAGAAGCTAGTTATACTTAAGTTAAGTAAGATACTTTGAAAAATAGTATTTAAATAATGGTTTTTAAGTATAAATATAGATATAAAAGCTATAGTACTATTTTTCTTATTAATTTTACTACTAGAGGTACTACTTCAAATAAAAGTATAAAGTATTATTTAGTCTTAGAGGATTCTTATGATTTTACTTCTATTAAGAGCAATAAGGTTTTTATTAAAAAATAATATTAAAAATTATTTAAGAGGAGTAGTAATCTTGTTTTTGAGGTTATATTATATTTAGTATTATATAATAGTATTATTAGGTTTGTAATCTTAAGGGGGTTTTTTAAAGTTATTATTTAAATTATTAATATTTTTATATTCTATAAGGAAAGTTTAGTATATTATTGTAGAGTATATCTTAGGGTTGATATTTAATTTATACTAATTAAATAAGGTATACTTCTTTTTAAAAGTATGTTTTATAGATTAGTAATTTGTTTTACTATATATATAATACTTCTTATTTAAATAGTTATATATAGTTAGATAAAAAAGATAAGTATTATTTAGAATAAGTAGTTATAAGTTTTATAAGGTTATATAAATAGGGTATTAAGTACTATATAATACTATATTTTGGAAGTATTCTTAGGAGGAGTTATATATATAATTAACTTAAAATTAATTATTAACTTTCCTCTAGTTATTATTTCTTAGGAGGAGTTATATATATAATTAACTTAAAATTAATTATTAACTTTCCTCTAGTTATTATCTCTATTATCCTAAATATATTACGACTTTTAGAGTAATATAATATTACTTATAGTTAATTTTAACTAGTTATAGAGATTCTAAGAAGTTACTATAAGGCTAAAGAAAGCTAACTAGTACTTAAATATACTATAATATATACTTATAAGTTAGAAATGAAGTATTATATCTATATAGAAGTTTAGTAGGAAGGTTTTCTAGATATAGGTAAACTTAAGTATAAAGGCTTTAAGAACTTTCTTTTTGTTTTTCTTAGGGCTTTTAATTATAATATTTTGAAATATAATATTTTATTAGTTAGAGAAGTATAGTTATTAATATTTATTATTTTTAAAGTAATTTTTAATATAGTAAGTTATTTATTTGAACTATAAGTTAAGGTTAGAGTTATTTAAGTATTTAAAATAATACTTAAGAATTTAATTTTTTAGTATAATTAAAAATATATTAGTTTATATATAATATAGGATATTAAGCTTAAAGTAGTAATTATGAAAGATATAGATCTTTGTTTTAAATATATTATATAAGTTTTTATTATATTTTATATTTTTGTTATATAGTTTGGTGAGGTTTATAGTATATTTAGTCAAAATACTATTAAAAGGAGCAGTAGAAGTAAGATATAAGGTATATTTATAGTACTTTTCTTAGTATTAGAGAAGTTCTGAAATAGTTAAATATAAAATTAGTAAGGTTAATTATTATAATAGAAGTTTCCTATCTTATATTATAAGTATATAGGTTGTTTAAGTTAGCTATAGGTATTTCTTCTTGATTTCTTATTATAAGGGTTTTATTAGTATTATATATTTAACTTTAGGTTAGGTATTATAGAGGGATAGAGTAAAGTCTAATTTTTTTAGTATGAGGTTATTAATTTATTTAAAGTATTTTCTAAGGTTATTTCTAAAGTTAATATAGTATTTTAGAATTCTTTGAAGTTTTTTATAGGTTTATAAGGTAAATTTTTATTATTAAGATAGTTAGTAGAATATTATAAAGATTTAATTACTATCTATATTAACTTTGATATTATATACTATAAAGTAGTTTCTAAAATAGTATAGTATAGGGATACTAGTAAGTTATTAAGTTGTTAGGAATTAATCCTCGAAGTTACTTTTAAATATCTTAAAGAGTTTAGAACTATAAAGTCTTATATAAATATAGAGGGCTACTTAGTATACTATATAGGTAGAGATTTTTATAGAGTTTTTATCTATGATATTTTTAGAGTTAAGATTAGGGATTTAGCTGAAAAGTATTAGCTTAAAGTATTAGTATAGTTTTATAGGGATAGGGATACTTAAGGGTATTATTATTATAAGTATAGGGGTGTTTAGAGTAAGTATCTTACTTATAGGGGTTAATTTAAATATTATTATAAAAGTGGGGTATTAAAAGAGTTTTTAAGAGGTTATATAGGTTTTTTAAGGGTTTGAAGCTAGAGATACTATAAATCTCTAGTATTAAAACTTTAGTAATAACTTAAAGAAAGTTATTATATTTACTAAATACGTTCCTATAAGTAAAAACTAAGTGTAGTTATTAGCTTTTTAATAGTAATTATTAAAAAATACTTTATTTTAAAATTAAATTAAATATAGTTATTAGTATTATAATAATAGCTATTTATAAGGGGTTAGTATGTAATTTAGAAGTTTTTAGTAAGGTCTTAAAATAAGGAGGGTTTAAAATATCTAAGTAATAAATCTTACGATCTTTCGTTTTATATAAACCTTAGATATAGGGTTTTCATAATTACTTCTTCTATTATAATAAGTTTTATTGATTTGTAATATAGTAATATAATAGAAGGATTAATTACTAATTAGTATTAGTTTATCTAGAAGGTAATATATACTATATATAATCTTACTATATAAATATAAAGTAGTATTCTAGTTATTTATTATTGTTTTTCTTATATTATAAAGCGTGAGGTATTATGTAAAGTTCTAGATCTATAGTATAGTAATTACTTACTAATTACTATACGATTAGTTATAGCTAGTACTAGGTGCCTAATACTTATTACTAGTAAGGTATAAAGGGTATACTACTATATATATAGTAATACGTATAGTTACTATATACTTTATAGTATAGTATAACTAATAAATACTTTTTTTACTTTTAAATTATTATAAACCTAAGCTTTAAAACTTATAAAAGATATTACTATTAGAGCTTTATATAACTATTACTCCTATAGTCTAATAAAGAGTTTTCACCTTAAGTATAAGCTTTTTGAATTTATTATAATACTATTAAAGTATTATTAAAGTATCTCTTATAATTAAGTTCTAATATTAATAAACTTCCTATTGAAATTCAACTTAATAATAAATAGTAAACTTTCTAGAAGAGATAGAAAATAGTAAAAAATAATAATAAATATTAATATTATAGAACGCTTAATAGAAATTCTGATAGACTAATAGTAGACTAATATAATAGAAAATAGAAACTAATCCCTTTAAAAAACCCTTATATAATTCTAAGAGAATTATAAAATAGCTTTATAAATAATTTAAATATTTTATATAAAGAGGAAACTACTCCCTATTAATACCTTTTTAATAATAATACTTTCTATTTTTCTATACAGAAAATAACTATATAATATAAATTAGAAGTAAATTAGATTTTTATTAAAAGATAAGAAGATGTCTAATAATTCTTATTGATTAATCTACTACTTAAAGTTTAAATATAAATTAATAACTTTTATATACTATAAGTACCTTAATATGATTAGAACATTATATATTTTTTAATACCTTATAGAATACTATAGAAACCCCTACTATAATATTTAAACTTTTAAGGAGATTTATTACTTATATTATAAGTCTAAATAGATATTTATTAAATTCTTTATTAAATTTGAACTAAGTATAAGATAAATAGGAAAATATTTCTAAATAAGAGATATCTAATCTAACTATTTCTAACCGGCTCTCTTCTATTAAGTTTAAATAACTACTATTAGCTATAATATTAACTATATAGATTATTATACTATAGTCTAATATAATTATATAATTATAATAGACTTTAAGATCTTTAATATAGAATTATAAGACTATAATAAGTTGTAGCCTTTATTTTAACTAAAACTAATAGTTAATTATAATAAGGATATATAGATAATAAGTATAAGAGTAGCTTAGGCTATTTTAATACTAGTATAATACTACTATAATATTACACCTTCTTGCTATAAAAGATTAAATAAATAGATAGCTATAATTAGTAAGCTCCTATTAACTTCTATTTTAAATATATATAGAGTCTGTTAAATATATTCTATAGTTATCTAGGTATATATATAGATTAATACTTATATATATTATAATACTAAAGACAATTTTATTACTAAATATAAGCTATACCCTACCTACTTACTAGTAGTTTTTAATATTGATCCTTAAATCTTTTAGTTAGATAAAAGAATTATAAATAAGAAAGCAAAAGCCTAGCTTCTAAAAAGAAATTCCCTAAGGGGCAGATTAGTATTACTACTAGTAATAATATTATAGTAATAGATAAAACTAGAAAAATATAAAGATAAATAGATAAGCTGTTTTTTTTTTATTTTTTTATTGATAAATAATAAGTCTTTTATCTCTATTCAAATTAATAGTAGCTATAATTATTATAAAGTAATTAGTAAGAAGTTTATCAGATAGTAAAACTTAATATTAATTATATTACTATAACTATACTAATTAGATACTATTTTAATTACTAACTAGAGAACTTATATTACTAAAATAGCTAAGATATATATTAAGTTTAATAAATAGATATCTAAAGCCTTATTCTATATAATCCTGAAAATAACATTTCTAATTATTCTTAAGAAGTTATAATTATAATATTAGAAAGGTATTTTAAATTCTATAAGGAATAAGATAAGAATAGATATAATTAGTAGCCTTATTATTTAGACTATTAGTAATATACTAAGAGAGGTATATATAGATAGATTTATAGATCCTATTGAATTACTAGCTATAATATCTTCTCATTTAAGAGAAAGAGGGTATAAATAATTAGTAACTAGTTTAATATAGATTAATATAATTCTAATAATTATATTATTAGGCATATTAAAATAGCTAATATCTTTCTTATTAGCTATTTATACTCTCTTTATAGACTTATTTGATAAAAATAAAACTTATAGCTTCTTACTTTATTAAGAGTTATTTAATTATTCTATTTTTCTAAAGAAGAGTCTAGATAAAACAGAGTTAGACTTACTGTAGAGACTACTTTGTAATATACTTAAGAAATACCTCCTTAAGATTTAATATCAAATTATAGACCTAATAGATATAAATTAAGTCTAAACTAATTTATCTATAGTTAAAATACTTATTCCCTTTATAAAAAAGCCTAAGGATAGATAGAAATTTTATATATATTATTATCTCTTTAATACTATTAGTACTTAAAATTATTACCTCCCATTATCCAATTAAAAAAACTCTATACTTATTATCTTAAGTAATATAATTTATCAAAATTAATACTTATATAACTTTCTTTATAATCTCTATTATAAAAAGAGATGAAGATAAAACTACCTTTTAAATATATTTTAACTTATATCAATAACTTATTACTTTCTTTAAATTAATAAGTATATTAATAACATTCTAATATTATATTAATAGTATACGTTAAGGCATCTTTAATAATATTATTATAACTTAGTTTAATAATATTCTTACTTATAATTATAAATTAAAGAGTAATTATAAGGATAAAGTTATATACGCTTTTAAGTAATTATAGAAGGCTAGTTTATATTTAGATGTAGAGTAATATAAACTCTCTATAAAGTAAATTAAATACCTTAGTTTTATTATTAAAATAGGGAACGATATTTATTATAATTTAAAATGATTCAAGTTCTATAGAAGTAAGAAGTCTCTAAGAATATCTATAGTATCTAAAACTTCCTTAGCTTTATATACATCTATTACAACTTAGTTAACTATTTCTCTAACTTAATAAAGCTTTTTATATAATCAATATAAAAAGAGGTATTATTCTAATAAATACTATTTTTAATAAGTATTTAAAACACTCAAACTTATATTTATTTTAAACTTAATAATAACCTAATAAGATCTAGAGTAATATATAGTAATTAAAGTAGATTATTTAAAAGTAGTATTAGATAGCTATTTTTATAAGAAGATAAGAATACTATATGATAATTAATTGCTCATTATTTAGTTAAACTTACTTTAGCTTAATAGAATTATATTATTTATAACAAAGAGCTACTAACAGTTATGTTATATTTAGGAATATAATTAGTAGAATTAGAAAATATATAAACTCCTTATTATTTGTTCTAATTATAAAGTTTTAGAATATTTTATAAATTCTAAAGTTATTTTAGAATA
This sequence comes from Colletotrichum sidae, assembly GCA_004367935.1. NCBI lineage: Eukaryota > Fungi > Ascomycota > Sordariomycetes > Glomerellales > Glomerellaceae > Colletotrichum > Colletotrichum sidae. The sequence continues at coordinate 11,459 of QAPF01000843.1, read as the reverse complement.
ATAGGTTAAATAAATAGAAGTCTTATTAGAATTGAACTTTATTTTAGAATACTATTTAGATTATTTTATAAGCCGCCTTAATACTCTCTCTTAATAGGATTAAGATAATGTAATAAAACTAAAGCTTTTAATATAAGTCTTCTAACTTCTTTAAGTTAACTTTAAGAAGAAGGATAAATTCTCTCTAATATTTCTAGTTAATAATATATAAATAGAAAGAAATTAAGAGGGAATTATATAGATAGAAAATACCTATTAGTATACTATTAATATATTACTAAATAGGCAACTATATTCTAGAATGCTAGATTACTAATATTATAAAACTAGGTGATTATCATAATATTAGTATATAGAATCCACTTGAAAATAGACTACTAAATAGTAAGAATATTCCTATTAGAAATCTTAATATAGATATAACTAACTAATTATATAATAGGAGGAGATAATATTCTGCTATATTAAAGTTAGATCTGAATCCCTAAATATAAGCTATTAATAATTATAATTTTATAAATAATCTATATATAATTCCTTAATTCCAAATTATTCTAATATTAACTTAAGATTTATAGTATTCTTATGAAACTAATATTAAGATAGTATATTAAGAAATATTAGATATTTTATCTAAATATATACTATTTACTAATATTTATATAAAGATTATAAGTATTCTTAAGACTTATGATAATTCCTACTAATTCTTAATAAATTTTAATAATAGATTTCCATTAACTTTATAATAAAATTACTATCTACTAAAGAAGGAAATTTGAGATTCCTTATAGTAGTTATAAATTAGCTATTTAAATATATCTAATTCAAAACTATAATATTTATAATTATTAGAACTTATATAGAGAAATTCTAAAATACTTAGTAGTAATTCTATAGCTTCCCTATACTAATTATTACTAATTATAACTTAGACTAAATGAGCGCTTTTTAGATAATACTATATTAATTAATAAGAATATAGTAATTATTATTACTCTTATTCTACTCCTATATAGACAGTAAGATAGAAAGAATAATACTTGAAATTTAAATATTCCTATAAATATATATTGTCTTCTTATAATTAAACTAACTAGCTAATACTACTATATATTGATTAAGACTAAATAATAGAAGTCCTTTAGTTATTAGAACTAGCCTAAAGAAACTTCTAAATAAACTTAAGATTATACTTATCTTATACTCTTAAGTAGTAAAATAGACTACTTATTCTAACTTAAGACAAACTTTAATATTCTTATCTTACTTTAAAAATAATATTATAATAATCTAAACAAAGATAATATATAGATAATAATATAATAAAATAGATATTAATAGAATATAATGAATAGTTGAGAAGTTTTAGATTAAAAATAAAATAGAGTTATTATTATATTATATTTAGATAAATTAACTAAATAAGAAGATTAATTAAATAGCTTTTGAATACTAAGTTATTAATATACTAAACCTACTTAATATTATATTAAATATCTCTATTAATATCTACTTAATATTTTATATTAATCTTATTAAGTAGGTAGAAAATAGCTTATTACTATCCTCATAGTATATGGATATATATTCTAATTCTATTAATCGGTACTACAATAAAAAGTAAAACCTATAAAGAATATATAGTTAAAGAGATATTAATAATGAAGAATACCTTAAGATAGAACTATTTAGTTACTTTTACTCTATACTTAGAATAGTATCTAAGCTCTTTACTTTATTCATAGATTTAACTATAAGTTTTACCTAATAATAGTATTTATATTAATACTAGCTTATAACTAGTTAAAATAGTAATAGAATTACTTATTATTATAAATAATTATACTTCTAGTTCTAATATTTAACCCTATAGTAGTAGAAGACTTCATAGTAATAATTAGAAAGAGTTTTATTAAAACTAGAACTTAATATATATAGCTAAAAATAACTATTAAAGTTATAAGGTTGAGAACTTTTATAAACTTCTTAAAAATAGAATGGGATAGAGTGTTTATAAGAACTAGGTATTCTATAATCTATTATTCTTCTATATCTAACCTATTTTTAGTATAATCTAGTAGTTGGAATAGTCGTATACTATATTCTTATAATAGAACTAAAATCTCCTTAAAATCTATATAGCTACTTGTAAAAAGAATACTATAGAATAAGTATAGAGATATCTAATTATAATTATTAAAACTCAGATTATTGCTTTATTAGAATAGGTTTTAATAAAATCATCTTAAATATTATAATTAATAGGTAGTTTATAGATATTTAAAAGAACATTATCTAGTTAATCTATAACTTACTATATTAAGCTAATAATATTAGGGATTAGGTATTAATTAAATAATACTTTAAAATTAATATACTACTATAATACTAGTTATTAGATATTTTAAAGTATTATAATAATATGATTATAGAGGTTTTAGAAACTATCTAGTTANATTAAATAATACTTTAAAATTAATATACTACTATAATACTAGTTATTAGATATTTTAAAGTATTATAATAATATGATTATAGAGGTTTTAGAAACTATCTAGTTATATTAGAAATATCTATATCTATATAAGTATTATTTATATATTAGTTATACTTAATTAATATATTAAGATTATTAACTAATAAGAGTAGGTTAAATATTATTATATTTATATAGAGATTGTGAATTAGCTTATATTAATAGTAGAGAATTTTAATATTAGTAATGAAAAGTCTTATTTTAAGAATAAGTAAAACTTAGTCTAGAGGATGTTAAAATGATAGATATTAAAGTTATAATAAATATTTAAATAGAATACTTATAGTTAGTAGTAATTAAATATCTCGAGATATTTAAATTATATATTAATAGTTATAAAGGTATAAAGGTATAAAAACGTATGGTTATTACGGAAGGAGTTATTAATTATTTATTATGTATAAAAAGGTTAATAAAGAGTAGGTATACTAGTTATGACTATAAGAAGTTAAGATTTAGATTAACTAGGGGCTAGTTATAGTAGTTAGTAGGAGGATAGGAAGGCTAAAGTCGTATTTTAAGAAGTAATATATCTACTAATAGTCGTAGTAGAAAGCGAATTATTAGCCCCTCCCTGAGATAGAACTATAACTATAATATATTAATTAAATAGAAAGATCATACTACTTTAATATAAAAACCCTTAGAAAGCCTTATTAATAATAAGATTATATTATGATTTAAATCACAATATAGAAATATTAAAAAGAGTAATAAATTAATATTGATTTACTAGTACTAAAACACTATATAAATTATAAACTAAATAAAATAATAGCCTATAAGGAATATATATAAGTTACTAGTAAACTTACTCTCTAGGCGCTAAATAAATAAATTAAATAAAAGAATTAATATTATCTTATTCTCTTTTATACTCCTAAGATTCCTCTTCTCTTTTACTATTATCTTATTCTCCTTCTTGCTTTTTATTAAAAGTAGTGATAAGTAATATCTATTTCAAAATAAAACATTATTAATACTGATTAAAATTAATAATTATATAATAATAATAATTGGGCCAGCTAATATTAGTAAACTTAAAAATAGAGTTATAATATTAATAACGCATAATATAACTATTAGAATATATTATAATAGTTTACTATAGAAAGATTGATATAATAAAAATGAGAAGGAAGAAAAAGAGAAAGTTATTATTATCTATATAATACTACTAAGACTAATAAACACTTATTTAAGAGTAAATATAGGAGTAAATGTAAAAGTACTTTTAAGTATAAAAAGGAAGTAATAGTTATAATAGTAGTATAAATTAGAAATATCTAGTAAGTATAATAAAAGTAATTATATAATATTAAATTATAGAAGCAATTTCTAGTAAAAAGATAGAAGTATAGTAGACTGAGGAGCTACTTTTATTATTAATAGTACAAATTCTAATAATATTAATATATTTACAAAATATAATGAGGCAATTAACTTAGTAGCTAGTAATATATAACTTAGAACTAATAGTAAAGAGGTAGAAGTCCTACTTATACTTACTTTTTAATTTCAAATATTTATAATAAGTTAATATATAAATCTAAAAGAAGCTACTCCTATTATATTTGGAATAATAATAAAAATAGATGGAAATAATTATATTAAGAGGCTAATTCTCATTATTATTAAAATTACTTTTAATAATATAGCTACTATAAGTATTAGTAGTAAGCTTAGAAAGGGTATAGTAATAAGAAAGATTATTATTAGAAGGTTTAGAATTAGTAGTAATAATAATAGATAGAATAATAGAAAGATATAAAAAAAGAAGTATAAATAGAAAGATAGTAAAATAATAATATTATAATAAGTATAGAATAGAAAATTATATAATTCTAAAGAAAGTAAGATAGAATTATATAAGAAAAAAAAGGAAACTTCTTGTAGATTGAAGAAGAAAGGGGTATAGAATAAAATAACTTATAGTAAATATAATATAGATTTTCTTATTAGTAAAACTATTTAATATTAGTAATATTTAGATTTTCTTATTAGTAAGACTATTTAATATTAATAATACTTAGGAGAAGTATTTTAAATATATTTTTCTAATTAGTCAGATTAACTTAAATAATGAAAATTACTAATATATTATTAAAGCTATTAATATTAGATATTACTATAATAACAAAGTAGAAGGATAGTAGGAGGTATATTATAAACCTAAGCCTTAAGGCTTATATAGAATATTACTATCAAGGCTCTATATAACTACTACCCCTATAGTCTAATAAAGAGTTCTCATCAAATATAAACTCTTCAAGTTTATTATAACACTATTAAAGTATTACTGAAGTATCTCTTATAGCTAGCCTCTAATATAAATCAAACTTCTTAGAAGACTTATTCTTAATTCTATAGTAATAAATACTACAGTAGGGGGATACTAAAAACGGTTAATAACGAAATCCTCACCAAAAATCCACTAATCTTCATGTTTTTAAACGCATTTACATAGATAGCAATATATCCAATTATTCTGAAAAAGAAAATATGTATAGATAATTATATATTATTTATTTTATCTATAGAAAGTAACTTATCTTTACTTTTACTTCAAAATACAGGAAAATTAGAAAGTTGAAAATAGATTTTGAAACCTAAATTTTATCTACTAAATGCCTTGTAATATGCCTTGAAGCTAAAAATCCAAGTTTTTAACTTTTGTTTTTTAAATATAAAGAGCGTAATTTTAGTGGGAAACCTCTAGGACTTAGATATATTATGAAGACTTAAACTAGAAATATATATAGATTCTCTAGAATTGATAACCTATAATTACGTAAATTATTTAATATTGAAAAATCGTGTTTTTAGTGTAAAAACGCTGTTTTTGACGTATTGACCGTTATTCATGTCTACCCACTATACCTTATACTTTTCTATTATTAATAAAAGATTTCTTTCTTTTCTTTAACTTATATAGAATCTTAAATATAATAGAAAACCAAGACATTCTATTATAAATATAAATAGAGGCTAATATAGCTAATTCTTAAAAATATAAAGGCAAATTAGAATTATAGAGAAGAATTTTAACCTTATTAATTATAATTCTTATAGCCTTCTCAATTAAACTATTAGACTTATAAGTAGAAGATAATCTCATATTATAAATAATACTATTGTTCAGATAAATAATTTTTATTTTATTATTAGAAAACCTAAGGTTACTATCTATATTAACTTCTTTAATTCTCTTATTATTACTATAATTATTAGTTATATTAATAAAATCTTTAAAAGCTAAAGTAATTTCTTTAGAATTTCTATTTCTTCATAGTTTTTTCGAAATACATCTACTATATTTATCTATAAATGAGGTAAAGTATTTAAAGTAATTATAGGTCTCTAGTGAAATAAGTCTATATAAATCGGAATCAAGATAATTAAATATTTGAATTGGTTTAAAGTATTTAAATTCTTATTAATTCTATTAGTAAACTTACTCTTAAGATAGACTTTATAAATAGGTAACTTGATACTTTTCAAATACTCATAATTAATATTATTTATTATATTACTAATTAACTTAATAGTATTACTTATATAGCTCTTTCTAGTATATTATAGTCTTAAGTTATTAATATTAGAAATATTAATATAAATAACTAAGTACTTAGATTATATAGAAATTATAAACTTATATAAATTATTAACTTTAGCTTTTATAGATAAAAATTTATCTTACTTGATATTATATAATATAAGTTTATTAAAGAACATAGATAATACTCTAATTAAGTTAAATTTGAATTGATTTAATGAGTTAATACCTAGTTGTAATATATGATGAATATTATGCAAATGATATTCAATATTATTGAAAATAACGTTTAAATTATCTTTTATAATTGAAATAATCTATTTAGTATTTTCTTTACTAAACAGGTAAAAAAGTCTTAGTTTTATTAATTAAAAGACTGTAATTATTAATTATAAAAATAGTAATTTTAATATTAATAAAGAATGAAATAGTTTTAGTCTATTCAATAAAACTTTTATTTTACTAAATCTTCTTAGAGATTGAAATATTGAAAGTTTCTTTCATAATAATTCTGTGAAGAGAAGGTTAGATTAGAGTTATACTTTTAGATTTAATATTTTCGTCTTTATCTTCTTCTTCTTCTTCTTTACTATTAGAATCAAGTGGTATAAGAGTTTGAGTTATATTATTACAAATTCCTTTAACTATTACTTCTTAAATTAAAGTAGTATTAATTCATTTCAAATTATTAGTTTTATTCTTTTTTCCTTCTTCTTCTTAGAAGATTTAGGAAGACTCTTATTAACTTTAGACTTTATCTAAATAGGAGTCCTTTCCCAAATAAAGACTAAAATAGTTCTCTTTAGTATGATTAGTCTTTTTATAATAATTATAGAAAATTTCTTTCTATTTCTTCTAGGGCTTCTTAATAGTTTTACGAGAATACTATTTAATAGTTTTATTCCTAAAGGTTCTCTTAATTATAAAATTAACTGAAGAAGGCTAGATGTTCCTTTTAAATCTATCTAATAAATCCGAAAATAAGGAGTTTAACTTATAAGAATTCTGAATAAATCTAAGACTTTAAATAATTAAAGTAATATAACTTTTATGATTATTATTTCAACTATTTAAAATATAAATAATAATAACTTATTGAAGTAGTTGAAGTTTTATAAGAGAGATTATTAAAAGGTTTTTTAATCTTATTTAGATATTCTTCTATAGACTTAAAGTTACTAAGAGTAATATTAAGGAGTCTTTATAAATAAGAAACTTATTAGAAGAAGTGATAAGTTTATAGAGTTTTTTTAAATAATTAAATCTATAAAGGTTTTAGTATTATTCTTGCTAACCCTTGAAAGATTATCTTTATAATTTATTAAATATATAATCAAAGGCCTTTTTATACTTATCTGTATTAGTTTTAACAATAGGCTTAATTAAATCTATTAAAATATCTTTACTAATAAATAAAGCCTTTATATCGATAAACTAAATACTATAATTCTAAATCGTTTTTAACTTAGAGAAAGAATATTACTTAGAATTACTTATATTCTTCAATAATAACTGAAAAACTTAAGATAGCTATTTAATAAAGAGTTAATTTAGATTCTAAAGTAGAACTAAAAAATTGAAAACTTAACTTTAATATATTATTATTAATTGAAACATTAATAATGATATAGCTTGATAATTAATCAATAGATTAGTATATCTATAACCTATAGTAATCTAGAATTCAAATCTTATAAGAGATATTGTTCTATAAAAGCAATAGAAAACTAAAGCATTTAATTTATAAAGAGTTTAAGAGACCTAAGATTCTAATTTATAAAGGTTTTAGTAGACTTAAGATTTCAACTTATAAAGGTTTTAATAGACTTGAAAGTTATTTTATAGGGAGTTTTAATACTTCTGAAATATGAGAGACTTTTAGCTTCTATTTCTTAACTATCTTTTTGTTTAATCTAATAATAAACTTACTATTGAAATTAATATAATCTTTTTATGTATTTATCTAGTTTTAAATTAATTAATTAATAAGAAGAATTAATTAGTCAGTTAACGTAAATATCAAAGAAATAGGCTATAGAGTCTTATAGAGATAGTAAAGAGTAGTTTTATATAGATAGATAGATAAAAGGAAGTTTAGAGTTAATTAGTATAATCTCTAATATAATTTGATTAAGTATTAATAAGAATATACATATTAATATTAATAATAAGCATAGATAGGAATATAATATAAAAAGAGAAGTTAATATAAAGCTGGGCTTATAATTTATTAAATAAGTAATATATAATTAGTAAAAGATTAAGGAGGATCAATAACTCTCAATTATTACAGAGTAGGTCATTTAGAATAATATCTGAAAATAATATTAATATTAATATAAATAGTAATAATAATAAGAAGTTTGGATTCTATAGGAAGTAGGGAACTTTATAGTATTAATATCTAAATAGAATTTATTTTTAGAAAGGTTAACTTCGTATTATATAGAGCTTTTAGCTCTATTATACTTAGGTTATTAAGTAGTCTATTTATTGAATAATTTGATTTTATAATTTGATTCATTTGGAGTATAATTAATTAAATTAGTGTAATGAAATAGATTTATTTTTATAGGCTATTAAAACTAAGCTATAGGCTATATTTTAAAACGACGTTTTAAAGATTTAAACATTTTGCATATTATGTATTTTAGTAGTAGTAATATAAGCCATTTTGCTTCTTTACATACCTTCTATATAATACCTAGAGGCTCTTTTAGGTAGTCTCTTTAATTTCTTATAATTATAAGTCTAACCTTTAGTATTTTGAAATATCTAAACTCCTTTTTTGCTAAAAATCGAATAGTTATAATAACTTTGATAATTCTCTTTCATTCAAACTTAAGTACTTATATATATAGGAACTTCTTTCTAATCCTTCCTTCTAATATATATCTACTACTACTTATCTCGAAACGCCTCTATATATCCCTTTTAATATTAATATATTATTAACCTCTTGAGAGTACCCTTATAATATTCTTATTATGTTATTAGGCTAGCTATACTACTTTCTTTTTAACTTTACTTTACTCTTACCTCTTCGCTCTATTTATATTTAGAGTAACTGCCTTTAAAATAGCATTCCTTCAGTTATAATAGACTCAGCTTATAGTATTTAAATCTAAATACTTATCTGAATATTACTTTTTAGATATATTAATAATATTATTTAGTATCTCTAGGGGGGTAGGGAAGGCTTAAGAGCCTATATAAAGTATCTTAGTTTAATTAGATATAAAGTAAAGTTAGTATTTAATATGATTTAGACTATATGCTCAAGGCAATAAAGATCCAATTTTAAAAGAGATTAATTCTAATTGTCTAAGAAGAATTGAAAGTCTTTCTTTTTATGATAGTTTTAATAATAAGTAGTTATTTTAATAACTAATTGCCATTTAAATATATATCTTTTAGGCTATTATAGGAATAAACTTTATATATTAAAAAGATATAAGTTGCCTAATAGTAAGATGTTAGTTTTTATTAGACTTCAGCTTTTATTAGGATTAAGGAATACCTAGAGTAGTATTTCTATACTACTAGTAGGATAGAATATATAGAGTATAAAGGTTATAGTAGGTGGAAGGCATTCTAAAAGAAGAGGGTAAATCTTATAATTTTGTTTAGTTTGGTGGCTATACTCTATATGGCGTGCTCTTAAGGCTACTATATATCCATCTCAAGTAGCTATATATCCCTAAAGTAAACAAGAAAATATTAGTATTAAGAATATTAGAAATATTTAAAGGCTATATTTAGAATTCCCTTATTTTCATAAGTCTTATTTCTCTATAAGAATATTTAAAAGGAATAGGAGAGGCTACTTTTAAATAGTAGAGGCTATTTGGGATTATTACTTTTATATAGATAATAAGTTATAGGCTATATTTAAAAGGCTAGAAAGCATTCTTACTCTTACCTTATGACTTAAGAGTCTTATTACCTTTGCCTTAGAATAGTTATTTAAATATATTTAATATATTTAAACACTTTGTATATTTAAAAGTATTGGGAATAGTTTCTTCTAGCTATTGACTATATCTAATCCTTAGGGGGCTATATGATGAAATAGATATCATTATATAAACTATAAAAATTAGGCTATAGGCTATATTCTAAATATAAGGATATTTGCCTTATAGTCTATATAGAGAGCTAGGATAGCTAGGATTAGATTATATATTATATAATATAGTAGCCTAAAACTACTATAGGATAAAAGTCTTCTTGTAACTATTACTAATTAGCCTACTCAATTAAAGTCTTATAATTTATAGAGATTTATTTTTAATTGTTATACTTTCTCTTATTAGACTTTTAATTAGACTTTTATAATTCTTTAACTTCTACTCCTTAGAGGAATAAGGTTAGAACTTTATTAATAGCTTTATCATGATAAATAGCTACTGAATATATCGTATTTATAGGAGTATCTATAGCTATATCTTTTGAAATTACTAATAAGTATATAGTAGTATCTATTCAATTAGGATTAACCCCTTTAGCTACAAATAAGTTAAGTATAATAGTTTATTATAATATTCATAGTTATACTATTAGAAGTAGTAGTGGTTATTATAGTAGTACTCACGTATATCTTTAAATAATAGTCTTCTTTTATAGAGATAATATTAATATAGCTATTTAGTAGCGAAGTATTAGCAAATCTAGTATTATTAATTTATTCTAACTATAGGAGTTATTTCAAACCCCTTAGTTATCTCTATAGCTTCTTTTATAAGAATACTACTTTATATGAAATTAAGAACTAACTAATAGTAATTCAAGATAGTTACACTCTATAGCTAGAAGCTTCTAATATATATAAGGTTTAATAGGCTATAATAAAATTATTATATAGCCTATAGACTCATTAGTATAATATAAGAGTATAGCTAAAAGCCTTGACTAGGAAAGGTTTAAATATATAGATAGGATTTGTATTACTATATAGACTATTACTTAAAAGATCTAAGTTGTAATTCTTTAGCTAAAAACTCTTTCTAATACCTTAGTAACTATAACTAACTAATAGTTAGGTATATTATATAGTCTTATTAATATATCTTTATAACTATCCCTCCCTCTAAAAACTTTAGTTCCTAAAGCTATAATTATATACTTCTTAATATCTATTATAAAACCTATATATTATTACTAATTATTTATTATACGAAATACTTCTTTAATACTAATAATTATTCTACTATAGTATAATTATTTATTCAAGTAATATTTTATAGTTTGAATAATAGAACTAACTTTTATTATTATTATTATTAGGTTCTTATTTATTCTTTTTATTATTTATAAATATATTTATTATTATCCTAGTAATATATTAATACTTTTAAACTTTAT
>QAPF01000842.1:0-17449 GCA_004367935.1 Colletotrichum sidae | reverse complement strand
CTCTATATAAGTATAATAAGACTTAGTTTACTCTTATGAATAGATAATATTCATATATTAAATATAGCTAGTATATAAATAATACTTATATAAATATAGATACTTCTGGTGTAACTAGATAGTTTTTAAAACTTCTATAATTATATTATTATAATATTTCAAAATATCTAATAATTAGTATTATAATAATATACTAATATTAGGATATTATCTATTTAATATCTAATTCCTAATATTATTAACTTAATATGATAAATTATAAGTTAACTAAATGATATTCTTTTAAATATGTATAAGTTATTTATTAATTATAGTATTTAAAATAATTTTATTAAAGTTTATTCTAATAAAGTAATAGTTTTAACTATAATAATTATAGCTAGATATTTCTATATCTATTCTATAGTATTCTTTTTATAAATAACTATATAAATTTCAAAGAGATTTTAGTTCTATTATAAGAAATATAGAAAAATAATAGATTATAAGATATCTAGTTTTTATAAATACTTTATTTTATTCTATTTTTAAGAAGTTTATAGAAGTTCTCAATCCTATAATCTTAATAGTTACTTTTAGCTATGTATATTAAATTCTAATCTTAATAAAGCTCTTTCTAATTATTATTATAAGGTCTTCTATTACTATAGAGTTAAATTTTAGAATTAGAAGTATAATTATCTATAATAATAGGTAATTCTATTACTATTTTAACTAGTTATAAGTTAGTATTAATATTAATACTATTATTAGGTAAGATTTATAGTTAAATCTATATATCAAATACAGAACTCAGATACCATTCTAAGTATAGAGTAAAAGTAACTAAATAAGAACTAATTAGTAATAATTAAGATCTAATATAATAACTTCTAAATAATAAGTCTAATTTCTAAAGAGCTTAAAATTTTTTAAATTTATCGAAGATATATAGATATTTATTATTACTAATTCTATTAAGAGATTTCTAAAAAGAAACTATTAGTTATTTATATTCCTTTAGTATAACTAGTAGTAGATAGTTTAATTAAAATTCTGTTAATATAAGTATTTAAGAAGTTTTAAAAGTAATTAAACCTAAATTAAAGGTTATTTAAAGAAACTATAGTAATAATAAGAACTATAAGGATTATAAGGATTATAAATAGAATATAAAGAATAAGTATAAGAATTAAGCAACCCTTAATATAATTAGTATAAGTAGTAGTAATAATATTATAAAACTCCTAGTGTTTAATAGAAACTATTTAGAAGTATATAAATTAGCAAAGCTAATTAGAAAGTTATATAAGAAACACTTACTATAAGTTTAATATTTTTATTATTTTGAATAGTAAGGAACTCAATATAAAAGTAAATAGTTTTCTCTATACTAGGATTATAAATACTACTAATTAAATAGTATTTATAATAGTAATAGGGATTTTAATAATAAATCTTAAAAGTTTCATAATATTTAATAAAAAAAGATAAATAATTAAAATAAGATTTATAGAATTCTTCTTTATCTTCCTTATTTATACATTTATATTTATAATTAGATAAAATTAGAATTATTTTAATAGTTTTAAATATAGGAGACTTAGTATTCTTAGTTATAAGAGAGTTTATAATAATAAGAAGTTTCTTCTACTTTTTAAGAATAAGAATAGATAACTTAAAAGTAAGTATAAAGTATTTTATAGTTCTCTTAGAATAATAAGGAATTTCTTCTTCAAGGTTTTTATTATTAATTATACTTTTAGTATTTTAAATAGAAATTTTACTACTAATTATTATATAGCTAATTATTATATTAATAGTAAATAAAATAATACTTTTAATTATTCTTTATATAAATTTAGAATTATTAAGAGATATATTAAGAGTAGTAAGGACTTCTTTAAGAAAATCTTTAGAGATAGGAGAAAATATCTTAAGATTTCCATATAAATTAGTAATATAATAGTAAAAAGAATTTATTTTAAAAAGTTATATACTATTTAATAAACATTTATAGCTAAAGAGAGAAAAATTGAAATATATAACTATATAATAAAACTAATAATTTATATTAAAATTTAAAAGCTTTTAGTTAATAAGATAATAAGTATTAAAAATAAGATTAATACTATTTAACTAATTATAATACTCCCTTATATAACTACTAACTATTATTTAGGAATTTTTAAAAAAAAGGTTTAAAAATTATATAACTTTTTTGAAAGATTTATAAATAAAAAGATCTATTTTTTAAATCTATTCATAAAACTTATATAGATAGAAAGAAGCTCTAGAGATTTCTCCCTAAGAAGGTATATTAGATTAAAAGAGATATATTAAGTATATATTTTATAGAATTATATTAATATATTCCTATTAGATATCTAATACCTCTATAGCTTCCTAAGCGATTTTAGATTCAATAATAATAATACGATTAATTTCATACTATTGGCTCTTACTATAGTTAAGTAGTATATAGCTATACTATACTTACTTACTATATATTACTATGTATACCTATATTTGCTAGCCTGAGACTGATTTCTATTATATATAATTTATAAGTAAAATCTAGTATGTATTCTGCGTAGTTAAATATAGCTATATGTACTATATATAGTGGGGACTTGAAAGTCTGAATCTACTTCATAGTATACTATATAAAGTAGCCTAACTTAAAGTAATATTGAAAGTAAAAGTAATAGAGTAAAAACTAAAGAAGAGTTCTATAATATTATTTAACTTAAGATTACTTTATAGCTATTTTTTAAGATTTCTTTATAAATAAAAGAATAAAAGAATAATAAATTTTTTAATAATATAAATTTAGTAGATTCAGTTTATAGTAGACTAAAGTAGCTTTTATAATAGTAATAGTATTATATTCACCTTCTATTAAGAATAATACATTTAGGAAGCAGAGTTTATATTAGTTAAACTTTAAGTACTAGTACTATCTCTATAAGTCTTATCTTATTTAAATTATTTAAAATAAAGCTTTATATAGTATATATAGCTATATTTAATTATATATAATATATATTAGATTTTACTTCCTCATCAAATATCATAATTAAGAGTCTTATAATACTAAAAACCTATTAAGTTAAAAGTTTGTATTATAATAATTTAATATGTTTTTAATATTATAATATCTATTTAAACCTACTTAATATAATAGTTTAACATCTAGCTAGCTTTTATTATTTTATAGTAAACGTAGTAGGTTTAAATCTTACGGTAAGTAATTATAACTAATAGCTATATACCTTCTAATTATATAAACTAAATATAACAACTACTACTAATCATTAGTTCTTACTAATAGCTATTAGTTACTAGTAACTATTAATAACTAATAGTAAGTATTACTAGCTAGTTAGTATTAATATTATATAATTATAATCTCTTAAAGAAGTAATCATAATACCTATAGACCTATATATATCTTTCATATTTATTAGTAATTATATTAACTAACTATATTATTACTACTTAAGGTTTCTTCTATTTAAATAGTTCCTTAGAATTAGTAGTATCTATAGAGTAAATAAGGTAAAAGCTAACAACTAGGTATAACTACCTTTAAAGGGTCCCGGAGAGGCATATAACTTTAAATAGATTAGAAACCTTTCATATAATTATAATATTATCTATTTAAATACTTCTTTCTTAATTCTTAAGGAAGCTAATTAATAACTTATTTAATATACTACTTTTAAAATAGAAGTTAAGTTTTATATCTTAATAGATTACTTTAATCTTAAGATAACTACTTATTTAAATCTCTTCTTAAAGCCTTCTTAAAAATTACTCTTAAGTAACTTTCTAAAAGCTAGATAGTATTAAGAAGTTTTTGAAATATTTAAATTAGGTATTCTTAAGAGTTCTATTCTTATAAGAATAGATTATAAAAAAGAATTCTTAGTAGATATTACTAAGGAAAATTATATAAGAGATATTATAAACTTTATGGAAAGACGTCTGAAGTTTTATATAGTTTTTATAGTTTTCATATCTTAAGAACTTAAAAGTATTAATATAAATAGTTAAATTAAACCTATATTATGATTGAAATCTTTAGACATATAAATAAAGTATTCTAATATCAATATTATTATATAGAAGAAGATATAGTAATATAAGCTACTAGTCTCTATAATTATTTTAATACTATAAATAATATATACCTTTAAAATACTATTTTAATCTATCATAAGATATTTCAGTCTTTTAGACTTAAATATCTTATTATAAAATAATAACTAAAGTACATTTTTAGAAGTAATAAGATATTATATATAAAGCTTAAATAATTAGCTATATTCTCGTTATTATTAAAATATTTTAAATCTATAATTTTATAAATTTATAACTTTTTCTATTAATTAGTTTTTTTATATAGAGCTATACACTTACAATTTATAGCTATTTAGATTTTATATTCTTAGATAAGTTTATTTTAACTATTATAGAGGTAATATAATATTTCCTTAAAGCCTCCTTATATAGTAAGATTAATTATAATACTTTTAATATTTCGATAGAAATTCTAGTTATTATTTTAAATATTTAAAGTAGTAAGAAATATTTTTAAGATTTAGATAAGTTTTCATACTCTTTAAAATATAGACTAAGTAATAGTTTAGTATATTGTTATTATATATATTTTTAATTAACTTATAAAGACTGAGTATTAAATATTTGAACTAAAAAAGAATTCAATAGTTATTAGCTTTAGATTTAGACTTATTAAGGAGGATTTAGAATTTTAGGTAATAGTAATTATATAGTTAGTCTTCTAGTTAAAGTAGCTATAATACTATGTAGTAAGTATATTATAAGAAAGAACTTGAATAATATTTTTTCTAAGATTCTTTTATTTTTAATTTAGATATTTCAATTTATATCTTCTAAGATATAAAATGCTTTATAATTCTTTAAGACATTCTCATAAGAAATTACACTCAATATAATATACAATCTATACTTATTAAGAATTATAAAAATACCAAGATCTTTTTAATATTATTGAAAGTAAAAAGATTAAATTATATCCATATCATATTTATTACCTTCTATATTATTCTAGTTATAAATGTTATCTCTTTTTAAGAATTATGAAAATCAAATTATTAGTAGGATATTAATTTAAATTATTTATCTTCACTATAAAGAAGTAATTATTATGAAATTATAGCTATTAATATTTTACATAACTAATAAGTCTTGAAAAATAATATATGTTTTTTTAAAACATTAATTACTTTAGTAGTATAATTAATATAATATAAGCTCTCTCTTAGATATCACTACTATTAATATTATATTATAGATACTATTGAAAGGCTTTTGAGAAGTAATAAATCGTTTTAATATTAATAATTAAGGCATTTTAATAAGAAGCCTCTAACCTATTTCATTTTAATTATATAAAGTATTTATATTACTAATAAATATTTGAAGTATAATAATTATTAGCCTACTTAGGGTCTATATAAAGTTTATGATATCAATAAGGTAAAATGTAGAATTTGCTATATGAAATATAAGAATGCCTTATATATTACTTTTAGGATATATCTTACCTTTAATTTTTATTCCTATTATTAAGACTATGGTATCTATACCTTAGTTTTAATATTTATAAATAGAGCTATTAATTACTATTAAGACTTTTATCTTATGAATTATATTAGAACTATTATAATAGAGTATTTAAGAGTTGTATTATATTCTTTAAGTATTAGTATAATATCAGTATTAAAGTATTTAAATATAATAATAAGATAGCTATATATAAAAGTCTGAAATCTAATCTAACTTCTTAAGGTATATACCTTAAGTTATTTACTCTATATACTTAGGGCTAAAATAGAAGGATTAAATATATTAGAGTAATTATTATAGTATATATAAGATTTATAAAGTATAAGAATAAGTTACTTTATAAAATTTAATTTGAAATTCTATAAATAGTAGTATTTCTTTATAATTAGATACTAATATACCTTTTAGGCTAGTACATATTATATTAGAGGCTTTAAAAGGCTATTGAAAATAATAATATTATAAAGCTAGACTTAGCTTATTTCTATACTTATGACTATAAATACTGTATTCTTATTATAAATATGAAATTTTAGTATAACTATTTAGCATGCGTTGAGAAATATATATTTATTTACTTTCTAGTTGGCTAAACTTTAATTTATTGATATTAATTATAAAACGTATTTTAAAGTAAGATTATAATAATTTATAATATTTCTTTTAATAAAACGTTCTTTTTTTAATAGGAACTTAGCTTTTCTATTAAATAGTTTTTAATAGTTTAATTCTAATAAAACCTCTTGTTAATTATAAGAGTAAATAATTATGGTAGAACTATTTAAAGCCAATTTAACTACTTACTTAAGTCTTAATAAAGATTCTAGTAAAATAGTTTATATCAAAATAAGAAATAGTTATAATAATTTGAAGTTTTATATCTATATTGCGGTTACTCCCAAGCTTAATAGAGTATTATTTAAAGCTATAAAACTTACATTAATAATTCCTCTAGAGTTGCCTATTATATTCTTTTATAATTTTATTTATACAGATAATACTATAGGGGGCAAAAAACTTAAATATCTCTAGAGAAAGTTTAGTATAAAGAATAGATAAAATATTATATTAGAATAGTGTGTTATATATTTAGCCTCCTATTTAATAGGTAGTTTTATATAATACTTAGTTTGAAATCTCTATAATTAGAAAAAACTTAGTAATATATTATAGCTTATATATACCTCTATAAGTAAATATAATAAAAAAGACTTAGTAGAATAATATTTAGTTTAGACTTAACTTTAATTTAGAAATTAGTATAAGCTATATAATAGTTTCTATAGTAAGTTATAGCTTGATATATTAGTAGTAGCTTTAAAGTATTGAATTTTAGTACTTACAATATTAACTCATACTAGCTAGCTACTAATAATACTACTAGTATACCTTAATAATACTAGTTTTATAGATAAAAGAGAGTAATAGATTACTATAGACTAGCCTTCTCTTTATCCTTAGAATGCAAATTAATAGCTATCTTCTCATAAGAATAGTATATTTATAATAATACTACTACTAACGATAATAATAATAACAACAAGAACACTATTACAAGATACCTTAACTCTAGTAATAAGCTTTAGAGTAAGGAAAGTATAATACTTTAAATATTAGTTAAACTCTACTACCTGAGAAGTAATAATTATTAAATAGTTATTATTATATTAACTATATTTACTAATAGGTTTCTAGATTAATAGTATTTTTTTAATAATTATCTTATTTACTTACTTCCTAAAAGTTTCTCTTTTAGACCTTTTAGTCTTACTATATTTAAATAAAAATTATAGAATTAGTTTATATATTAGTAATATTAGATACAATAGGAATAACTTCCAAACTTTATAGATATAATTATGAATATATATCTATAAATAAATTATATATTCCTTAATTCTAATATTATTCCTAATATTTAACTTATATTTTAACTATATTCTAACTATATATTATAATAATTTAGAAGTCTTATAGGATTTATAGTTATAGTAGTATTTATTAGTAGTAGTAAAATTAAAGTAAAATAGATTATATTATTATTATATTATATAGTATATAGTGCTATATAAAACTCTAGATCTATAGTATAGTAATTACTTATTAATTACTATATAATTAGACTATAATAAGTACTAAGTATAAAATACTTATCGTTAGTATAATATAGAGACTACACTACTATATATATAGTAGTATATATAGTTAACATATATTTTATAATATAGTATAATTAATATAAATACTTACTATTAAGTCTAGCTATTTATCTTAGTAGCTTAGAAGTCTTATAAGATTTATAGTTATAATAGTATTTATTAGTAAGAATAAAATTAAGATAAAACTACTAATCCTAACCTACTAATCCTGATTATTAATCCTAACTACTAATCCTAATTATTAATCCTAACTACTAATCATACTTATTAATCCTAACTACTAATCCTAGTTATTAATCCTAACTATTAATTCTAATTATTAATCTTAACTACTAATTCTAATTACTAATCCTTACTACTAATCCTAACTATTAATCCTAATTACTTATCCTAATTACTAATCCTAACTTTTAATCCTAATTATTCTAACTATTTATTATTATAATTTATAAGTAATTATAGCTTATAGATTATAATAACTTATAAGTTTTATAGGAATTAGAATTATAATAATAATTATTAGTAAGATTATAAATTTACAAGAAGTTAAGAAAAAATATGGATATTAGAATAAGTTTTTAATATTATTAATTATAATAGTAGCTATTTAAAGTAAGTTACTAAATACTAACATAGCTTAGTCAGCTAGCTTATTCTTAGTGTTAAGGAGTAAAAAGTATTACTATTACTATTATTACTATTACTATTATTACTATTATTACTACTACTATTATTACTGTTACTATTATTATTATTACTACTACTCGCAAGCACGTAGTACTAATAGTACCTACTTACAAATATCAACATTAACCTTAATACTAACCTACTAAGACTAACTTATTATAATATATTGTTAGATATATTACTTAAGGTTTAAATTAGTAGACCTTAGTAAAATAGAATTATTAAGGAAAGTAGAAAAAAATAATATACTAGAAGATATAACTAGAACTAAAATCTAGTTTCTTATAGACTAATTAAAACTAAACTATAAATAGTAATTATTATACTTATAATACAAATATTTAGAACCTTAGGAATTATAATAGTAGTTAGTATATAACTTAAAAGTTAGATATTAAAAAATAAGTAGTATAATAATATACTTTTCTTATATACCCTAATTAAAAATATCATAGCTATATCTTATTAATATTTTATTACTACTTACTTATAATAGAACTATACATAAGTTCTACTTCTTATTCATACTAAAAGTACTAGAAGTTCTATTATTAAAAATAAGTTTATAATAAATAAGTAAAATTCATAATTTTATAGTAATACTAATACTATTTAGCTAGTAGAAACTAGAAATAAGAATATGAGTAACATACTACTAAGAAACTTAAAAGAATTCTATTAATATTAACTTATAGATATAGTTTACTAGTAATTACTATTTATATTTATTAGGCTTTAAAAAAAGGGAAAAATAAAAAAAAGAAGAAAAAGAATAGTACCTATTAAAGTATTATTAGGAAGAAGTAGGAAATTATTACTAAGGGGTAGGTTATTATTAAGAAAGGAAAAAGACAAGATATTATCTATATAGTTATCCTTGTTAATAATAAAATAAGAGACCTATTAGTATAAAATTTAATTAATAACTATAGAAATTAATATAATAAGATATATTAAGATTTAACAATATTACTATTAAGAAGATTAGAAATATTAATAATATTATTCATATCGTAAAAATCTAAAAAACCTAAAATAGGTAGTACAATAGTAGTAGTAATAATAACTAGTAGAAGAGAAAAGGGAGGTTCTTTCTCGTATAAAGGATATAATAATAAATAGAAGAAATAATTATTATTAAAAAAGATAGGAATAAAAGTATTAATAAGTAGATTATTTTATAAATTAAAGTAAAACCTAGTTTATATAATAACTATTATTCAAAATAGCTATATAGAAGTAATATATAATAATTATATAATTAATTACTCTTCTAATTATATTGATAAAAAGTAAAAGCAAAAATATAAATTCTAATAAGAGAAGAAATAGTATATTCATTACGAAAAGTATAAATAATAGTATTGATTGCTATATTATTCTCTAATCTAAAGTATAACTCTATAGGCGTTTAAAAGCTTCATTAGTAATATCGACCTCGGCTTTAGTAAAGCTATCGTTACTAGTCTGTATCTATTTTGTAAAAACTATGAATAATAATAATATGAGAAAATATTAACCTTAGTTTTCGTAAAGCTATTATTACTAGTCTATATCTATTTTATAAAAGTTGTAAATAATCAGAATATAAGAGAAGCTTTAGGCTTTAATATAAAAAGTTTATATTAAGTAATACTAAGTTATTTCTTATTCTTGAGGTATAAGAAAAGGGAAGTTTTTTATATAGAAAGCTTATATTAAGTAGTTTAATATAGTACTAATTATATAAAATAGTAATAAATAGTACTAATTAATATAATACTAGTTTTATCATTAATAATAAGTCTAGTATACTAGATAGTAATATATTCTCTTTACGTTAATATAAGCAAAGATATAGTTAATAGTACAGCTAGTAAAAGTAGTTAATAATATAGCTAGTAAAATAGATAAAAGTTAGTTTCTTTCTTTATAATAAGTTAGGATATTTAGTAGTTATATATTCTTTTTAAATTAATAATACTATATGGTAATAAAGATTAGTAAAATAGATAATAGTTAGTCTAGGTTAGATATTACTAATAGAAAGATATCTTTTTTAAACTAAGAAATATTAGGAGGTAGTTAATAATATAGCTAGTAAAAAGTAGTTGATAATATAGCTAGTAAAAGTAATGAATAATATAACTAGTGAAGTAGATAAGGTTTAACTTAAGTTAAATATTACTAATAGTAAGATATTCTTTTTAAATTAAAGAATATTATAAAGTAGTTAGTAAAGTAGACAAGGTTTGGTTTAAGTTAGAAATTACTAATAGAAAGATATCTTTTTTAAATTAAAGAATACTATAAAGTAGTTAGTAAAATAGATAAAGTTTGGTTTAAGTTAGAAATTACTAATAGTAAGATATTTTCTTCAAATTAAGGAATACTATAAAGTAAGTAGTAAAGTAGATAAGATTTAACTTAAGTTAGATATTACTAATAGAAAGATATTTTTTTGAATGAAAAATACTATAAAGTAATTAGTAAAGTAGATAAATGTAAACTTAGGTTAGATATTACTAATAATAAGATACCTTTTTCGAATTAATAAATATTATAAAGTAATTAAAATTAATAAAGTAGATAATAATTAGTTTAGGTTAGATATTACTAATAGAAACTTTTTAAAATTATAATATTTAGAATAATAATAAGAAGTATTCTTATAATAGTATTAATAGAAAGTAAGATCTATTATATTAATATTACTTAAGTTTAAAACTTCTATAACTAGTTAAGAAATATATTTAGAATATCTATACTAAATATCTTAATTATGTTTTTAGTTAGATTTAGTTTTATAGTTGGAGAAAACTTAGTAATTAAAACAACCTTTAAATATAAAGTTAGAAATAGAGTAAATTTAAGAGATAGTAATATAGATTAATCTAATGTAGAATTGATAATTATTAATATCTAGTATAGATTTATTAAGAGTTATATCTTACGACCTATAGATAGTAATAGTATAAATAATAATAAGAAAGAACTAAGTATAAAAATATACCTATTTACTTCTATAGAACTTATAGCTTATTTAAAAGATAGGAATAATTCTATAGTTTAGAAATATTTCTATTATAATATAAGTATTATTAATATAGTTATTAAAGTTAGTATAAATAGCTAAGAGTTTATTAGTTTTCTATATAATACCTATTTATTAGATAATATTACGAACTACTTCTAATATTCTATTATAGAGACTTATTTCTATCTAAATATTTTTAGTTAGTATTATTTAAATTCTAATAGTAAAAAAAAGCTTTTTAGAGAGATTACTAGTATTTTAAAAGGTGGTTTTATTTACTTTAAGGTTTGAATAAGTTATATTAATAATTTATATTAGGTTGAAAAGAGATACTATATAGTTAGAGTTTTACTTATTAATTTTAGTATTAGTAAAGGAGATATATAGAATATTATTTAAGGTAGATACTTCGTAAAGTAATAGTAATATATATAATTAAGTAGATAGTAACTACTAAGATTTAATAGAGATTTATAAGTTATAGATTCACTCTAATATATATTAAAACTAGGTCTATTTATTACCCTATTAGTAGATAATAATATCTAGTTTAACTATATTATTAAATAGAAAATAAGTATTCTAAATAGAAATCTTATATAGTAATATATATATAGACTATTTATAAGTAGAAAGAGCTTTTTTATAAATAAGGGGAAATTATTAAAAAAAGTCTCTTATAAGAAGGATATTTATACTACTAAAAGGTAGATGAATTTTAAGGAATAACTAGTAAAGGTAATTATTAGTAAATATAAGTATATTCAAACTAATTATAGACTTCTTATTAATAATAAGGTATTTCTTATAGTATTATTTAGACTAAAGGTTAGATAGGTTAGTAATAGTTAAAAACTAGAAGTTTAGAGTTTGAATTAGTAGTTGAAAGATATTATGAAAAGTTAAACTTTAAATACTATTTATAATAATACTAGTAAGTATAATGATTATAATAGGATCTAGTCTATTATCTTTTTAAGTAAGATCTAAAAGAGTAGTATAAAGTAGTTAAATAATATAAAACTTACTTATATTGTTTTAATTATTAATATATATAAAGATTTAGGTTGGATTACTATTTTAAATAAAGGAGTAGAATTATAAAAAGATAATATTATATATCTAATACTACTTAGTATTAAAAGTATTAATAGTTTAATTTATAAGTAACTAGGTATTATTATTAGTTATTTCTTTAACCTAGTAATCAGCCTTCTTAATAAGTTAAAAACTAGGTATTATTTTATTAATATACTAATTAATATAAGGTTATTAGGAGTATTCTAAGTTAATAGGATAGTTATGAATAATATTAAGTTCTTTTAAATTAAAAAGTTAAAAAGAACCTTACAAGCTAGTTCTTCTTAATCCTCCTTTATAATAATATTATTAATAATAGTATTATTAAACTTATTGAAAAGCTTAAGAGATTTAGAGCTAATAAGTATATTATAGAAGTTATTATTATAATTATAAATCTATTAATAGATATAGTAAGCTTCTTTAAAACTATTTCTTCTCTTATTTTTAATAATTAGAAAGTTATTATAGTTTTAGAATAGATAATAAAGTATTATTTTAATATAGTAATAGTTTTCATACTAATCCTTTTAATTATATTTATAATAAGGAAAGTAATTGAAAATATATAGTTAAGTATAAAACAAAGAATATATATTACTAACATATAAACTATTACTATTCAATAGGAAATATAAATATGTTATATTAGTAATTACTATATTATTAAGATATAGTATATACTTCTAGAGAAATATTCTTATCTATTAGGTTTCATTCTTAGTAATATAAGATATAGGAGTAATTTAATCTAAGTAATAATAATGAACTAAGATAGTAATACAACTACTTTTATATAGAGGAAAATTAAAAAGGATATAATAGATCTCTTATACTAACTAGTTCTATTTAAAAAGAAGTTTATTTATTAATCTAGTAGTAAAAGAGATAATAGGTTGATAGGATTAAATCCTCAGTAGAATAACTTTAGCTAACTCTTTATATAACTATATCTTAGTCTTAGTCTTATTAATATACTTAGTAATATAATAGATTATTTTAGTAATATTAATATAAAAGGGAAAATCTATATTAGTAAGCTATATAAGAATAATAATAAGATTATACTAATAGAAGTTAGTTTTATTATATTAAACTTTAAAAGTGTAATATTTTAAGTTGAAAGTCTTAGTAATAATAAGAATACTGTAATAGGTATAAAAGAAGTAGAATTAATATAATTCTACCTTAATACCTATCTTTTTATATATATAATAGCTACTATATATATAATACTAGATATAGCTAATAATATTAGATAGAAACTTAAATATATTATCAGGCTAATAAACTATAAGAAGGTTAACTTCCTACTAAATATTATAAATATAGTTTAGTTTAAAATAACTAGTATTAATATAGCTTCTCTAGAAAGTAGTAAATAGCTTATAAATACGTTTACTACTTATATTAAACTCAATAGTACTATTGATCTAATAGACACTATAGTTATATATACTACTATAACCTTACTACTTAGAGTAAGCTTAGTACTTAATAATATTAAATACTTTTTAAAAACTTTTTTATAAACAAAATATTTTACTAATAACAGTAATAAGTAGTAATATAAGGGTTTTTATATATACTTACTCTTAATATCTATATATAGTAAGTCTTAATAGTAGTCTCTTATTCTATAAAATTATATTTATACTTATAGAGAAAGTATTAGTAATAATTATTAGTACTAAAAGTAATAAAGGTATTTAGATATTTAAAAGTATAAATAATAGCTTCAAACTAGTATTACTTAGATCTTTAGTATAAATAGGTATTTCTAATAGTATTTATATTATAAATAATAGTAATAAGAAGATATATAGTTTTAGAAGTATTAGATTTAAATATAGCTCTTAGGTTATTAATAGTAATATTATCCTAACTTATTTACTTAATATAATAGCTACTTTATTTATTAACTTTCGCTTATATTAAGATATTAAAAATAACAAACTAAAACTAGAGATATTTAGTAAAGTGACTATTATATTATTTAAATATATTAGATATAGTGAGAGAAGTTAATAGACTATTAATATAATTAAATAAACTTATTTCTACTATAAGGGTATAATATTAAAAAGGTAAGTAATAGGAGGGGTTTAGAGTAGTTAATATTAGAAAGAGGTGTTTTCTAATAGGGAAGTATATTAATATAATATTAACTAATAAGGAGGGGTTTAGAGTAGTTAATATTAGAAAGAGGTGTTTTCTAATAGGGAAGTATATTAATATAATATTAACTAATAGGAAGTTACTTATTATTGAATTATTATTATTATTATTATTTAATATAAGGATCTTAAAAGATATTATAATTCACTATAATGTTAGGTATAGTAGTAGTATTGATATTATTAAAATATTCTTCTTTAGGATCTAGTTAGGGGTTATTAATATTATTAGTAATTTTGATTACTACTTAGTAAATAATAGAACTATCGTCTAACAACTAGTTAATATTATTTTAATTAATAAGTATATTTATATAACCTAGATAATTATCTTTTAGAAGAAATAACTAGTAGTTAATATAATTCTTCTAAGTATAAAACTCTTTTATAAACTAATAATTAAGATAGGAATTCTAATTTATATTAGGTAGTTATAATAAAGCTATTTTAATATTATAAGAAAGAAAGAATAGCTAATTGTAGATCTTATTAATATTCTTAAAGAAGCTAATAATATAACTCTTATAGCTATACTATATACTATGAACTTAGTAGAAATTAATAATTATATAAATCCTAATAATAAATATTTTTTAATATATATAAGTTTAAATAGAAAGTTAGGGATATTACTAAAGTTAAACTTACTCTTATTAGAATAGAAGAAGATTAGTTAATACTATCTCTATAAACTATTTTCTTTATAATAACTCTAGTAAATATCTTTATTATTTAGCTACATATTAAACTACTTCTCCTTATATTGAAAAAAGGTATTTATAGTATTTCTATTAAAAATAGTATAAAATAATTAGATAAGCTTAATATTCATATTATTAAGAATTTATATATTAAGGTTGTTTATAAAAAGAAAGTTAGTTATATAGAAATTATAGTAAAGAGGATATATAGGTAAGTTAGAAATAAAAGATCTCTAAATAATAAACTTAGGATTAATAGGTTTAGGTGAAGATTTAAGAGATATAAGTAAAGTAGGGGATTCAAGTAAAGATAGGGAAGTAAGATTAGAAGGATTATTTAGTTCTAGATATTTTCTATTTTAACTTTTATAATATATATAAATAAAGTATATTATATAAGTAGTAAACTTATAGTATTTACTATTATTATCCTTAATAAAATAATTACTTTAAAGTATATCATAATTACTATTTAATTACTATTTATATTTAGTAGTTAGGTTATATCTAGTAATACTATCTTTATAGTAGTAATATTAGTTAATATTAAATTAGATCTAATAGTAATTTATATAATTAAAATTATAGATCTTATAAAAAAACTATTAAAATATATAAAGGTTACTATAGCTACTAGGATTTAGATTCCAGCTAATAAACTATTATAAATTACTAATAAGTTAGTAAGATATAATATTTTAAATGGTTAGAATTAGAGAATAATTAGTCTTATCCTAATAAGCTTTAATATAATAATAGTATAAAATAATAGTAACTTTATATCTTACTATAGTTTCTTTAGAAGTATCTTTAGGATTCTAATTATATTAAAAGTATCTTAATATATGAAAAGATAATATAGTCGATATAATATAGTAAAACATAATAATAGAAGTTAAAATAGTTACTAAATAATACTTAGAATAAGATAGATAGGTAAAAGTAAATAAAAGTAGATAAATAAATAATCTTAATAAAGAGCTAAAGTTAGTAATATCTAAGGCTAGCTAAAATAGCTTATAAGAAGTAGTAATAGGAGAAAGCTTAGCTATAAAAGAATATATTACTAAAGATCTAATATTATATATTATTATAAAGTATAAGACTAAAAAAGTTAAAAAGGTTAAATAGAACTCTTATAACTATTTTAAAATAAACTAGTTATTTTAATAGATTGCTTTTTAATAAGGATAAATAATAAAATTAATACTTCTAATGGATATTATATTAAGTTAAATAGTAATATACTAGAAACAATATAAATAAAAGCCTAAATAGTTTAACTTAAGGAAGATTACTATTTAGTAGATAATTATTAGTATATAATTAATAAGGATAAAAATAGGGAGATTATAAACCTAGTTAATATACTAATTATAGTATTTAATATATAACTTCTAAGTAAGAAGTTGTAATCTGAAGTAATAGTAATTACTATTAGTAATATCTCTAGAAGGAGAGCTTTATAGTATAGAAGCAAGAAGGCGAATTTCTAAGCTATAGTATTTAAGCTAATATATAATATAAATACCTATAATATATAATATATATAGCTATAAGCCTACTTTTTAATACTCTTCCTCAGGTTAGACTTATAACTAGCTGAATATATAAAACTAATTTAAAGCTTCTAAAATACTAGTTTTTAGCTGAAAATTCTAAATCTAAAGAATTTTTAAAAATAGAATACATTTAAGATTAATAGTATTAAAGCTATTTAATTAGATACTAATTAATCTAATTACTAGTAATCCCTCTAGAAGTAATCTTTAATTCAAACTATCTATTATTCCTAGTAGTTTAATAAAATCCTTATATTTAATAATATTTAAAACTTTAATTAAACTATTAGTAATTATATTAGTACTTTTAATAGGATATAGAATAATTATATTATTTTTATTAACCTTTTAAATAATCTATTTATATTAAATATCAATATTCTATATACCCGCTTGACGTAGTGGTTTAACGTCTGGCTGGCTTTTACCGTTTTACGGCAAGAGCAGTAGGTTCGAATCCTGCGGCGGGCAA
>QAPF01000841.1:0-17344 GCA_004367935.1 Colletotrichum sidae | reverse complement strand
TTATAATACTAAGTATTTATCTAAATATCTATTATAATACCTTCTCAACCTATAGAATATTATTCTAATAAGAAGTCTATATATCCTTCTAATTAGGAAGTATTAATAAATAACTAGTATAACTTCTATAAGTTACTATTTAAATCTATAAGGAAGAATATTAACTAGTATAATTTTCCTAATTCTAATATTAAGCTATTAAATCCTTCTAAAATAAGTATAATTACTTCAACTAAGATTAATCCTAATCATATAACTAACTACTTACTAATAAAATCTACTTATAAGTATAAATCTATATTTACTACTATTTCTTTCTCCTTAATACACTAGAGAATAATTACTAAACCTTTAACTATCTTCCCTATAAGAACTAATTCTTTAATTAGTATAAAGATTATTAGTTATATCCCTATACCTACTTATTTCTCTAGATCTCTTTAATATAAAAATTAGTATTAACTATTTATATTAAAATATAAATCCCTATAATATTCTACTTTTTAATAGCTATTAGTATCCTATTTATACCTACTTTACTCTTATAGTTTATAATTCTATAATTAGTCTTACTATATAAAAAATAAACTTTTATAATTTATAATATAACTGATATATATATAGTTTTCTAGCTTAGGGTAAATATAGTATTATTTAACCTATTAATATCTTATTACTAACTATTTAGTATTAATAAAGTTAATAGTCTTATTTATCTTACTATTTATAAGGGTAGAAGTAGTTAGAAAGACTATAAGCTTATATATAAATATTTATATCTTCTATTTCATATTAGTTTACTAATATAGTAATATTAAAATTCCTATAGTCTTTTAGCTTCTATTATAATATTTCTAGTTTTTAGGATTAAAACCTTAAATCTCTCTATTTCTTTTTTCAAACCTAAGAATAATTAGTAGAAGTAAACAAAAGCTTCTCTTTTATTCTATTTAAATCTAAATATACTTAAGTTCTAATATAATACTAACTATTTAGTATAATACTATATAAGTAATTAGTGTTCTTTTTATTATATTTCTTCAAATTTCTACTTATATAATTTCTCTTATATTTTTAGATTAATATATTATTAATAAATAAATGTAATAAAATTAATTTAAATAGGATTATCCTTTAGGCTAATTTTATAATTTCTCTATTCTATCTAAAGTTAGAATACTAATTTTATAAAAACCTATTAGATTTACTAATTAATTATATTATTTAGTTAGATTTAATAACTATCCTTAATAGCTATAATCTAATTATTAATTTATTCAACTATAAATACTTCCCTTATTATTCTATAATTATATAAAAATAGTTTTTCTTAATCTTTAAGTAATCTAAATACTACTAATTACTTAGCTAGCTATTAGATAAAGGTTATAATTTACTCCTTATAAGCTTCTTACTACTTCTATATCTACTCTTAATATATTACTATTTAGAACTATATAGTTTTAAATACTTTATTTATAATACTTACTAGATCTAATCTAAATAGAAATAATAACTATAATAATACTTAGGATTACTTATTAAATCTAGATATTAATTACTAAGAATTTAATAACTATTTAAATCTAAAAAGTATAATACAAATTATTCTACTTCTTCTTTTTATATGAGGAAAAAAGTATTCCTTTTTTTAAAATATATTCTATATAAAGTTATCTAATTAGTATTCTTTTTAAACCTCCTTAGTATACTATTAATAAAAGCTTATATTAATAATAAGCCTTAATTCGTCTTAAATAGTATATAGAAAGTATCTTTTTTAGGGGTATTTTCCCCTAGGGTTACTATCCTATTATTATTATTACTTTACTTACCTAATTCCTAATAATAATATAATATAATATTAGTAATCTTATTATATACCTCTATTAAATTAAATATTAATTATTAAAGTTTATTAAGGTTTATATTAAGTCTATACCTATAAGGTAGCTATTTTCTATAAAAATAATTACTACTTAATATTTTTACTTATACTAATTATTTAAAAACTTAAATAGAAGTAATAAAATTATAAAAGTATAGCTAAAAGCCTTAACTAGAAAAAGTTCGGATATATAAGTAAGGTCTATATTACTATATAGACTATTACTTAAAAGATCTAAGTTATAATTTTTTAGCTAAAAACTCTTTCTAATACCTTAGTAGCTATAGCTAGCTAGTTACTAGGCGTACTATATAATCCTATTAGTATATCCTTATATTATATTACTTAGAATAATAGCTTATAAGTATAGAACTATTATAATATACCCCTCTATATAAATATATATCTAAATGAATATTAGTTAATATTTTAAGTTAGTTAAAAATCTTTATCTTATATATATATAACTCTTGAAAGATATAACAAATAAAATAAGAGAAATACTAGTTATTTCTAAAATACTATATTAAATATAAATAGATATAAAGTTATTCATTTTATAACTATAAATTATAGCTACTTTAAATACTACTTTAAGTTGAAGTAAGTTATAAAGATATAATAAGTTAATAATATTTTTCATAATATCCTTATCTTAATTTTCTTCTCTCTCTAGATTATTACTATTATTATTATCTCTCTAGATTATTACTATTATTATTATATAAATTTGTATTCAAGACTACTCTATATATATATATTTACTACTAATAGTATTTTATAGAAGTGTTTTATAGAAGAATAATTATAATAGCGTCCTTTTTAGAATTACTTATACTATCTTATACTAAGTAGTATTAAATATACTAAATACTAGTAATGATAGTTAGAGTAACCTTTTTATATTAGAGTTAGAAGAATAGACTAAATTTCCTATAAGTAATACTAATTAGAATAATTCTCTTATATTTAAGCTTTAGGAATAAGATAAAGAACTTATAAGTAATAATGATTAGAATAGTTTTCTTATATTTAAACTTAGTAAGAAGTAGTAGTTCTTTAGTAAGTTTATTTAATAATAGGTTTATAAAATACTATTAATTAATACTTTATTTTAGAAGAAGAATAATTTATAGAAATAAGAAGTAATAGTTTAATTCTTAAGAAAACTTAGGGAAAATCTCTATTCAAAGAAAGAAGTAATAATTCTTCCCCTAATAAGTATTATTAATATTAATCTAGTATATTAATAGTATTTAATTAGTTATTATATATATTAATAGTAATATAGAAAGTATAAACTTAATAGGAAGTAAAATAGTAAATTAGAATTAGATAGCTCTTATAAGTATTATATATAAAGATTATAATTATAATGTACTTACTAGGAGCTTATAAAGTAATTATTACTATATAAAATTAATTTAATTAAATAAATACTAATAGTATATTATAACTAATATTTTAGATATACTCTTATCTAACTAATTAGTAATACTAAAACCTAAGTATTTTAAGTTTTTTAAAAGTAGTAGTCCTATCACTTTAATATATCTAATAGGTTTTATACTATTTATAATATAAATTAACTATTATTTAGAAGTTTAAGTTGAAGTTATATTATAACTAATACTTTTCAATAAGTTTAATAGTAGAAGGTCTACTTCTTAAGAGATAACTAGTGAATTAATTTATTTTAAAGTGAACTTTTATTCTTATATTTATAAATTAGAATAGAAGTTATTCTAGATTAATACTTATTAGGAATATCTTTAGAGCTAATACCTATCTAATTATAATTAGTTTTTCTACTTATAAGTTATAATTAGTTTTTAGTAGTTTTATTATTAGGAATATTCTATAGGATATTACTAGTTTATATTAAGATATTATATCTCTATATAAAATTATTCTTTTAAGTAGAAAATGAGGGAACTAGTATAATACTCTTAGGTTTTTTTAAAGTTTCTTATACTTATTACTTTTTTAAGTAAAACTTTCATTTTTTCTATAATTTATACTTTATAGGGTAATCTCAATTTTTCTAGCTTTTGTATTATTAAGTTAGATTCTTCTTAGTAATTTATTTATAGGTATAATTAGAGTTATAAATAGTAAGATAGTTAAGATTTGTATTTATTTGTAAAAAAAGAGGATAGATAGAATGAAAAAGATTATTATTAAATTTTAATAGGAGACATCTATTAGATATTTAATATATTTTTAAATAGTTACTTATATAATTACTATAATAAGTAAATTTCCTATAGAAACTTCTCTTAGAATTATATTTCTTATAGGTTAAAGAAGGTTTAGAAGTATTTAAATTTAAATCTTTAGAGTATCTTTATTAGTTTATCAACTAGTATATTATTAATTAAAATATTAATAATATTCAATAAGTTTACTATATATTCCTAATAGAACTATATATTCTAGATATCTATATAATAGAAATATATAGAGATTTACTCTCTAGTATTAATAATAAAGTAAATTATTTAACCAGTATTATAGTAGATTTTCTAGATATTATCTAGCTTTAGAATAATATTTCTAAAAGGTTACTTAAGTATTATAGTCTTCTTTATAATATATTTAAATATTAGGAGTTCTACTTTAATAGTAAACATAGTAATAATAGTATAATAAATAGACTTCTATTAAATTAATCTTCTAAAGAAGGAGATTACATATTTATAAGAAGACTTTTATATCTTATTATTATTAATAAACAAAGTATTCTTTACAATTAGTAAAAATCTATTTATTCTTTGAATTTCTAAAATAGATTATAAGGGAGTAAGTAGAATATAAGTAGTAGATTATTTAGTTAATTATTAAGAAGTATTAAAGAAAAGAATTTATAAAGTAATATAAAAGCTAAATATTGAAAAAGGAGATAATAGGGTGGATTATAATTAATATATAAAATATCAATCTAGTTTTTTCTTAGAATTCCTTAACTTTAAAAGCTATAGTAATATTTAGATTTAAGATAAAGGGGATTATAGGAATAAGGAGTAGAAGTAAAATTATATTAATTGGATTATAGTATTTGGTAATTTTTTAACATATTAATTATAAATAAAGTTAATTATTTGTATTCATTAATTGTAAATAATTTATATCTTAAAGAATATTCTACTAGGTTTTAATCTTATATTTTGTAAG
Source organism: Colletotrichum sidae (assembly GCA_004367935.1). Lineage (NCBI taxonomy): Eukaryota > Fungi > Ascomycota > Sordariomycetes > Glomerellales > Glomerellaceae > Colletotrichum > Colletotrichum sidae. The sequence goes on along the minus strand of QAPF01000841.1, from coordinate 12,282 downwards.
TATTGTTTAGTTATAAAATAAGTTAAATAGTATAGATTGATTTTAAGTAGTAATAGAGAATAAGGATATTATTAATATAAAATATAATAAGTATATATTTATCTAAAGTTTAAAAGAAGTATAAATCTTTACTTATAAGATAGGGTTTTAAATAAATAAGTATTAATAAGAACTTTTTATACTATAAGAATAGTATATTATATAAACTATAGAATATAAAAAACGTTTAATATAACTTCTAAATTCCTAGAAGTTTTTTAAGAATTAGTATTATATAGGAATTCCTTAAAGATTAAGATAAGTATTAAGGAAAGTATTAATAATATCTTATTATAGTATTTCTAAGTTAAAATATATTATAATTAGTTTTACTATATAGAATATTTATATAGTTAATATTATAATATATATCTTTTTAAAAAGATCTAGTTATTATAAGTTATTATATATATGAAACTTCACCTTATAATAGTTAAAGAATCTATCTTTATTTATTTTTTATAAGAAAACTTATTTTAGGGGAATTAGTTCTCCTTTAGATTAATTTTATAAGATAGGTTTTTAGATTACCTTCCCTTAGAATATACTTATTTCTATATAAGCTACTTATAAGAAGAAATCTTAAAGTTATTCTAAAAAGTAGAAGATTTCTTTCTATATAATTAGTAATTTTAAGAGTTAGTTTATATATATATATATATATATATATATATATATAGTAGAATACTTAAAAGATACAATAATTAATTAGTTAAAAAAAAGTAAAGTAATTATTTAGAAGTAGTAGTATTTTTTAAAAGTTATTTAAAATATAATATTTCTATTAATAGAATTAGATTAAATTCTCTAGCTTCTTACTTTACTAAGTCTAATTAATTCTAAACATTATTTATAGAAGAACCTTTTATATAAAAGTATTTTATTTAAGAATTTCCTATTAGAATGATAAGGTAGAGTATGAGGTAATTATATAATTTATCCTAAGTAAAATAAAGCTAATTAAATAAATATAAATTAGGGGGGATTTTATATATTTAAATAGTAATTATAAATATAAAGTATATAAAATATTAGTTAAAATTATTATTTTGAGATCAATCTAACTTAAGACTTTAAGTTATATAGCTAGTTTATTATTAAAGCGTACTAGTAGCCCCCAGCTGGACTACTATTTAGTTATCTATAAGAAGGGTATTTAGACTATAATAGCTGGGATCTTAGTTTAAAGAGTCGGATTTAAATATATTAATAACCTTATACTTATATTTACTCCTATATAGATCTATTACTTAGTTATTAAATCTATTCTTAATATATTTAAATTTCTACTTATCCTTAGGAATTCTAACTAGTAGGTTATATAGGGGGCATTAATACAATAGAAGTAGCAATTTTAATATATATAATATTAACAATATTATTATAGGAGAAGTACTAGCGCGCCACTAGTATAATAGATAACAAGAGATTTTAATATAAGTAGTATCAACGAGGTTATTACTAGTATAGCACTAGTATAGTAGATATAAAGATTCCGATATATATGATATCTATATAATAAGATCGATAAGATTATTATAAGAGAAATACTAGTATAGTATTAGTATAGTAGATAATAAGATTTCAATATAGTATAATAAGATTACTATAAGAAGCTATTTATTAGAACTATCCTAAAAGATAACTAGAAGAATACTAGTATACACTTAGAAGTATATAGGTATAGAGATTTCAATATAATATTTATAAGGCTATTAAAAAACTAAGACCTATAAGAGGAATACTAATATATAGATTAATATAAAGTTTTAGCTATATAGTTATAATAATGAAGTTATTATAAGAGGTTATTCTTGAGGCTACTTATGAAGTACTAATATATATATATATAAGTATAAGAATATAAAGATTTTAACTATAAGGTATCAATAAGACTACTATAAAAGGCTATAGTATTTAGGCTATTATAAGAAATAATAAGAAGGGTATTAGTATAGTACTAGTATAGTGATATAGAGATTTCAATATATATAGTCTCTATAAGGCTATAGTAATAAGGCTAGTAGAGACATACTAGGTAAGTAGAAGTTCAAAATTATTAAGGTTTTTAGAATAGCTATTTTAAGTAGTATGAGGGTATTTAAAAGTATATATTATATAATTATATATAGTTATAAATACTAGGGGCATTAGGAGTACTTATAGTAATATAAGTAGGTAGTATACTATAAGTATAGTAGATAATATTCCTATAGCTAGAAATAAGGAAGAAGTCCTTCTAGTATCTTTATAATTAAAGTAGTTAGGAGATAGCTGAAGTATAACTATAGTTAGAATATATCTAAGAGGTTAATATTAGCTAGATATTAATATTAAAAGGCTAGATATAAAGCTTGGAAGGAACTCCTAAGTTCTAATTAAAGAAGGAATACTAGAAGATTACTACTATTAGTACTTTATAGTTAGTTATAAGAGCTTTAAAACTAAGAAGGCTTTAAAGCTATAAGAACTTAAAGGTTATAAAGATATAAGAAATAAGATAACTAGAGCTTAATAGAAGGATATTAGATAATATTATAAGAGCTTTAAAGTTATAAGAATATAGTTTTTTAGGGGGAGAGATAATAGCTACTAGGAGGCTATAAGGTTAGAACAATATAGATTAACATTATACTATCTATAGTATAATAGTTAAAATAGCTATATAATAACTAATATTATTAATAGAACTATAGAGAAACTATAGACTTTATAATTTCTTATATAAGGATTACTAGAGGAGTATTAGAATAATAATAAGAAGCTAGTAGTATATTAGAAGCTATATTAATAAGAAGTTATATTAATAAGAAGTTTTAATAATAAGAGTAATAAGAAGTTTTAATAATAAGAAGTTAGTAGTATATTAGAGTAATATCAATAAGAAGTTATATCAATAAGAAGTTTTAGTAATAAGAGTAATAAGAAATTTTAGTAATAAGAAGCTAGTAGTATACTAGAAGTTATATTAATAAGAAGTTATATTAATAAGAAGTTATAGTAATAAAAAATTTCAGCAATAAGAAGCCAGTAGCATACCAGAAGCTATATTAATAAGAGGTTATATTAATAAGAAGTTATAACTATAAGAAGTTTTAACAATAAGAAGCTAGTAATATATAAGAAGTTTTATTAATAAAAAGCTAGTAGTATATAAAAAGCTATAATAATAAGAAGCTAGTAGTATACTATTACAATAGCTTTATACCTATAGGCTGCTATCCTAAATTATATAATCTGCTTATATAAAACACTTCTTATATAAGATATACTTATAAACCTATATATTAGATAATACTATTCTATAGATAGCTTTCAGTACAAACAAGCTTTTACCTACCTATTTCTATAGGCCTAATAGTATAATTTATAATAATTATAAGCCTAGCTTTAAATACCTTCTAAGATCTATTAATCAAATTATACTTATTAAGTTTATATTATTTTTAAACCTTCTTTCTATCCTTTTTTACTTCTTAGTTAATTAACTAGTTATATCTATTATATTATTTTAAATAGTTTTATTATTAAGTTTTAATACTTCAGTTCACTTTAATAATTATTATAACTAGCCTTAGTAGTATAATATCTTTAAATACTATATTATAATAAAAGATATTTAGAAATATATTAATCCTAATAAACTTCATCTTTTAAAGTTCAACTCTTAAGAAGAATTATACTTTCTTAAAAGTATATCTAAGATAAGAATATTTAAAATTAATATATCTAAGTAGTCCAAATTATATTATAATCTTAAGATAAACTTATTTAAAATAATCCTTTATATTTAACCTTTTAAGCAACTTTATTTTAAAATACTTCTTTATCTAAAGTAATAATTAATACTCCTAAGATTTAAAATAAATATAAAATATATTTATATTTCTCTATAATTAGAATTTCTAAGAATAGAAAAATTAAAAAGAATTTTAAAACTATAAATTATTAAGTTAATATAATTATTAATATTAACTTATTCTAAATAGTATATTCTAAATAGCTCTTTATAAATAATACTTCTCTCTATAGCTTTATTATAAACTTTAAATACCATCTTATTTCATTAAAATCTAATATCTTAATAATAATTAGAAAAAAATACAATTTAATCTTTATTTAAATAAAGACTCCAAATAATATATCTACTTAATATAATAATTAGAATAATACCTAGTTTTTATACTACTTAATATAAAATCCCTAAGATTACTAATATTCTAATAATAGAAAACTTTTTAATTATTATAAAAACTTATTTTACTCCAAACTGAATAAATACCTAGTTCAATTAGATTACTATAGATAAATATATAAATATTAGTATCTACTCCTTCTAGGAGTATAGAGATATCTTCTTTAATATTATTTACTATAAGAATCTCTTAACAGAGTTTTATAATAAATAAGAAATTTATATAACTTTTATAGAATAACTAGCTAAAAACTCTATACTTACTTTATAAAGAATAAGTTAGATAAAATCATTTAAAATATACTCTTATAATATATCTAACTACTTCTAGTCTCCCTTTAACTATAAGTATTTTAAGATTATTCTAAAAGGCAGTTTAAATTAATATAATAGATATATTTTAAATATTAAGAAGACTTTTATTTAAAACCTTTTAAATAAAAACTACTTTAGTAATTTTTATATACATTTAATCTAAATTAATTAATTAAAAGTCTTATATAAGGAGTAGTAAAAAGGTAAGAAACGTAGATATAATAGAAACGATAGATAAAATAACTAATTTCAACCTATTTTATAATATCATTTTAATATAATAGCTATTATTATTAATTCCTCCCTTTTAGAAGAGTTCTACTATATAAACTCTAAGTTATTTAATATATTTACTATTCTTATTTCTTTATATTACTTATTTAATAATAGTATAATTATAAAGAATTATAATACTATTTACCTTATTAACTAAAAAGACCTTCTAAAGCCTAGCTCTTATAGAATCTTAATAGTTAGTATTTAAATTAAAAATAATACTATATCTTTTATTATTCTTAAGAAGGAATACTATATATTAAATATTATTCTAAATAATCTAAATAGAATAAAAATAGATTTAATTCTAGAAGATTTTTATTATATTAAGAACTTTTGTATAAATATTATTTCAAAAGTACTACTTTAAAAGAAGGATATTTAGTATTCTAGTTTTAACTATATACTTTATTTTAGAAAGGAGAAAAATAATATTATTATATATAACCTTCTTCATAAAGTAAACCTAGTTTTCTCTAAATATACTCCTATTTCCACCTACTCTAATATAATCCTATTTAATACTATATATATTATTAACCCTTATATATTACAAATAAGCCTTTATCTCTCAAGAAAGCTCTTATATAAATAAGAAGACTTAGTATACTTTTAATATTTAAAATTAGATTATTTAAAACCTAATACTCTTATTAGAATTATTATTCATACTTAGAAGGTAAGGATTAAACTAATAACTTATTTAAAATATAAATACTATATAACAACCCATATTTAACAAATTATTTCCCAATAGATATCTAAATATTAAATTTAGCAATCCTATTATTAAATCACTTAAGATCTCTTTAACTACCCCCTTATATATAATATATCATATTAAATAATAATAATTAAAGATAAATATACAAACTATCTCTTCATCTTCATCCTTTAGAATAAAACCCTAGAATAAATCTTTAATATACTATATTATTTCAAATAATAAATACTATATTAGAAAAACCTTTCTATCTATAAGATCTATAAGAATATTAAGAAAGTAATTATTATAATTAATAGGTAAATAAAATACCAGATATTTATTAATAAAGAGGGGATTAAATTCAAGCTTTTTCTTTTATATATAAAAGAACTAGTAGGTAGTTAGAAGTATACTAAGTAAGAGATTATTATTAGATCTATTAAAATATTTATTAATACAAACCCTCCATCTTATTTCTAGTTAGAAGTAGTTAAATCTATTATTTTTATTTATAATATTAATTTATAAGTAAACTCTAAGTAGAAGTTATTTATTAAAGTTGAAAAAGAATAGCTCTAGTAATATATAAAGTAGAATATTTAAAAAAGAATAAAAGTAAAAACTCTATAGATAATAATTCAAAATAGAACTAAAGAGTTATATTAGATACTTAGTTAGATATATATCTAATATATATAACTTCTATTAGATTTAAATTTCTTTATTTAACTAAATAATTATAATATAAAATATTAAATTTAATAAATTTAAGTTCTATATAAAAGAAGATATTAAACAAGCTATTCTAAATATCTTATTTAAACAATAGTTAAAGAAATTAAAAAGGATTCTAATATTATAAATAATATATTCTAAATATTTAGAATCCTCAATTCAGTTACTACTATTTAGATCCTATTTTATAATATATTAATTATTCTAAATATTATTATAAAAGTTAAAAAAGAGTTTTAAGATATTAAAGCTATTTTTAGTAAGCTTCTTCTAAAATAAAAGGAATAATTAATAATATTAGATTTAACTCTTAAGCTGATTAATTTACTTAGAGATATTAACTTTAAAAGACTTCTACTTAATAAGAAAGTTAAAGATATTATTTATATTTTAATAGGTAAATTAATAGAACTATCTATCTTAATAATAAATAAAGATATTATATATATTACTTATACTTAAGATATATAGCTATTTATAATAAGAAGTAAACTTATTCTAATAGTTAAACTCTAGTATATAAAAATTATAAGGAGTAGCTAATTAATATAAAGTAGTTATAGGATTTAAAGTCTCAAGTTAGATTTATCTTATAATAGTAACTTTAAGTAATACTTCATATATTTTATATTTATAGCTATTATTTAAACTTCTAAGGTTCCTCCTAGTTTATATTTATTTAATTAACTATATTTTACTTAAAATAAATTATATTATTATTTTATATTCTATCTTATTATTCTAATAGGGACTTCTTAGATAAAGTATTCTTATATAAAAGCTTCTTCTATAAATAATATTTAGAACTAAATAGGTTTAATAAAATAAAAAGTTAGAAAATTTAATCTAATTCTATTAATAGAAACTCTATATTCTAAATAGCTTCTAAAAATACTACTACTTCTAAATAATTACTCTATTTAATCTTAACTAATTAATTACTTCATCTTATAAGTATTCTACTATATATATATAGATTAACTCCTAGAACTACTAATTATATAGAAGGAGATCTTTTACTTCTTGAAATAACTTTAGGATTTCTTCTTATAAGTAGTATATATAGAAATAAGTATATTTTTAAAGAAAGAGATTTAGAAGGTTATTTTATAAGATAGATCTAAAGAAAAGTTAATTCTTTTTAAATAGGTTTTTTTATATAAGAAAGGTAAAAATAGATTTTTTAATTATTATAAAATAAAGCTATATATATATAGCAATTTATAGTAGTTATATCCTTTTAAATAGATATATATTATAATATTAGCTATATAAATATCCCATATAGTAATAATAATTATAATATATTTCAACTTAGAAATATTCTAGTTAAATGTTAGTAATACTTTCTTTGATATTTATTTTAATCTTAAAGAAACTTCTATATAATACTAGCTTTTAGAAAGCTTCTAGTAATTTAAAAGTTATATTAAGTTTGTTTGTATATTCTATAACCTCTATAATATATTATTATTATAATATAAAGAATTCTTAGTAATACTTATTTACCTAGGATTCTATTTTATAAGTAAAGACTTATGCTTCTTTTAGATTTAAGATAAATAAGTATTTATTATATTTTATATTAATAATATCCTTCCCGCTTGACGTAGTGGTTTAACGTCTGGCTGGCTCTTCCTGTCACGGCAAGAGCAGTAGGTTTGAATCCTGCAGCAGGCAAGTGCGACCGGAGGCCATATGCCTTCCGATTGCGCAAACCGAGTGGCAACCGCCACCAGCTGTTGGCACCTGCCGTCAGCCATTGACAGCTGGCGACTGTTGATGGCTGGCGACAGTTGCCGCCGGCTGGCTGGCATTGGTGTTATGTGACTGCGATCCTTTAAAGAAGTAACCGCGATGGATATAGGCCTGTACCTTCCCTTTGTGACATACCTCCCGCATTTATTAGCAATCGTATTAACTAACCGCGTTTGCTGCCTGAGGTTTCCTCCGTTTAAACGGTTCCTCAGCACTAGTAGTATCTATAGGGTAAATGAGGCAAGAGCCGACTACTGGGTGTAGCTTCCTTTAAAGGGTTCCCGAGAGGCATGTGACTTTAAATAGATCAAAGACCTTCAATATAACTACTAACTAATAATATCCTTATTCTTTATTACTATTTAATAGTAATATATATTATTTAGTTTATCTTATAACTAAAAGATATTTATAAAATAAAAAATTAGGGGTTAGTAGAATAATTCTTTAGGATGTGAATTATTTAGGATTAATAGGTGAAAATAATTAACTTTATGTATAATTAATATATTGAAAAAGTTGTTAAATATTATAGTTTAATTAATATAATTTTACTTCTAATTCCTATTCTTATAATCCCTTTTATTTTAAATCTAAGTATTATTATAACTTCTAAGATTAAGGAGTTTTAAGAGAAGATTAGATTAGTATTTTATATATTAATTATAATTTATTTTAATATCTCTTTTATATATATTTAATTTTTATATTATTTTATAAATCCCTCTTATTAATACTTCTTAGTAATTAATTAGATAATTTATTATTTATATTCTACTTATTTACTTATAATTTATTATAATAGCTTGGGGGATAGATAGATATTACTAATTATAGGAAATACTTTATTTATTAATAATAATGAGATATAAAGATCTTCTTAGGGATATATAATCTCCTTCTTTAGAGGATTAATCTAATAGAAGTCTATTTATTAGATTATTATTATTATATTTATTATTAAAGTAGAATTCTTAGTATTTAAATATATTATAAAGGAGATTATAATATTTAAGTAGTTCTTTAGAGATATTACTCTAGAGTTAGGTGAGATTTAGAAGATTTATTATAATAATTATTAAATAATCTACCTTATAATTAATACTAGTAAGTAAATCTCTATATATTTCTATTATATAGATATTTAAAATATATAGTTCTATTAGAAGTATATAATAAACTTATTTACTACTATCTATATATTAATAAATAATATACTAACTAATAAATCAATAAAAGTATCTTTAAAACTTAAGTTTAAATATTTCTAAGTTCTTTTTAATTTTTAAGAAGTATAACTTTAAGAAAAATCTTTATCAGAAGTTTACTTATTAGAATAATTATATAAATAACTATTTAAAGGTATATTAAATACCTAATAGATATTTCCTATAGAATTTAATTATAATTTTTCTATTCTATTTATCTTCTTTCTTTTCTTATAAATTTAAATTTCAACTATCCTACTATTTATAATTCTAATTATACTTATAAATATATTACTAAGAGGATTATAATTTAAGAGTATAAAAACTTAGAAAGCTAAGATTACTTTATAAAGTCTAAATTATAAAAAGATATAAATTTTATTTAAGAGGGTGGTTAGTATAAGATTATTTTCAAAAAATACCTAAAGGTATTATACTAGTTTTCTTATTTTTTAATTAGGAGAATAGTTTTATCTAGAAATATAATATTTTTATATAAGTTGATAATATTCTATAGAATATTATTAATAATAAGACTATTAAAAGTTAGTTATAATTTATAAGTATAAGGATTAGCTATAGTTGGATAGATATTAGTTTTAGAAGTACTTCTAATAAATATTAATTTAGAATAATTTCTATTTTAATTTATATATATAGGAGTAAGAACTTACTTTAAAATAACTATCTTATTAGTTATTTCTTGAGAAGTAGACCTTTTATTATTAGACTTATTAAAAAGTACTAATTATAATATAATTTTAATTTATTTAAATTTCTAGATAATAGTTAGTTTGTATTATAAGTAGTATAAGACTTATTAGATATATTAAAATAGTAAGATTATTATTCTAAATAAACTTGAAGTATTAAAATCTTAATATTACTAACTAGTTAAATAAAAATATATATAAGATCTTATTTATAATATATTATTAATATTTATCCAACTAAGCTGACTTTATATAATAATAATTACTTTATAAGTTCCTAATAAGTATATTATAAATATAATTCTTATATATAATATTTATAAAACTTATTTAACTTTAGTTTACTATTTTACTTCTTTTTAGGTTCATACTTTTTAGATTATTATTAATATATAAAATAACTAATTAAATATAGTTGATATATTAGATTAATATTAGTAATACTTATTAGGGGAAGAACTATTATTTCTTTCTCTTAGTAAGAAATTTTTCTAAGTTTCTTTAGAAGTTAGATTATTACTTTTTATTCCTATAAGTTATTTTTCTTTTAAGATGAAGTATTAGTTAATAGTGTTTTAGAAGTTTATTATTTAATAAACTTACTATAAAACTATTATTCCTTATTAGGTTTAAATATAAAAGAGCTATCCTAATTATTATTATTTATAGGTTTTGTATTTTATTCTTAAGGTTTAGGTATAGGGGAGTTATTTTAGTTATTATTATTTATAGGGAGTTCAATCTGCTCCTCTAGTTTTAGTATAAGAGAGCTATTCTAATTATTATTATTAGTATTTAGTTTATTTAGTACTATTTAGTATAAAATGGTATAAGTGATTTCTAAAAGAGAGGTTATTATAATTATTCTTCTATAAAATAATATTAATAGTAAATATATGTATATATATAGAGTAATTCTAAATAAAAGTTTATATAATAATAATAGTAATAGTCTAGAAAGAGAAGAAAATTGAAATAAGAATACTGCGAAAAATACTATTAATTTACTACACCCTTATAATTTGCTTTAGCTTAAAATAATATTTTAAATAAGTATTATCTATAGTTATAGAAGGAATAACTTTATATCTATCTATACTTAATATAGTATCTTAGAAATAACTAGTATTTCTCCTATTTTATTTATTATAGATTTTAAAAGTTATATATATATAGGATAGGGATTTTCAATTAATTTTATATATTAGTTAGTATTTATTTAGATATAATTATATCTAGGGGGGTATATTATAATAGTTTTATACTTATAAGTTATTATCCTGAGTTATATAATCTACTTATATAGGATACTTCTTATATAAGATATACTTATAAATTTATATATTAGATAGTACTATTCTATAGATAGTTCTTAATATGAATAAGCCTTTACCTATCTATTTCTATAGGTTTAATAGTATAGTTTGTAATATATACTAAAGGTTATATTATAAGAAGTAAGTAATATATAAGAAGTTATATTAATAAGAAGCTATAGTAATAAGAAGCCTTTAAAGGGTTCTATAAATAGTACTAGTCTTCCTATTATAAAGATAGAAGTTTAATAAGAGTACTAGGAATTTAGTTTAAATAAGAGGGATACTAGAAAGCTAGTAGGAAGGCTATATTATAATAAGAAGAAAACTTTAAGATTAAGGAATAACCTTACAAGCTATAATACTATAAGGATATAATCTATAAGGGGGGGGGAATATATCAAAGTATACTAGTAGCTTCTAGTTAAACTACTACTTAATTATCTATAAGAGGGATATTTAGGTTACAATAGCTAGGATCCTAGTTTAAAGAGTTAAATTTAAATATATTAATAACTTTATATTTATATTTACCTCTATATAGATCTATTGCTTCGTTACTGAATCTATCCCTGATAGAAAAGTATAAGATAAGTATAATAATATTTACTTATAACTCTTATAATTAAGATTATTAATTTATTAGATTAAGTTTTGATAAAATTATTTTAAAAGTTATGATTAATAAGTAGTCTACAGATATTTAAAAAATAATTATCTAGTTATCCTATAGCCTATTATACTAAGTTAAAGATTTTAGAAACTAAGTATTAATTAGATAATACCTTAATATTAATATATTACTATAATACTAATTATTAGATATTTTAGAATATTATAGTAATATCATTATAAGGGTTTTAAAAGCTATTGAGTTATACTTAGAATACTTATATCTATATAAGTATTATTTATATATTAACTATATTTAATTAATATATTAAGATTATTTATTAAGAAGAATAAGTTAGGTCTTATTATATTTATATAGAGATTATAAGTTAGCTTATATTAATAATAG
>QAPF01000840.1:0-17245 GCA_004367935.1 Colletotrichum sidae | reverse complement strand
TTATTAGAGAACTTAAGGCTACTATCTATATTAACTTCTTTAATTCTTTTATTATTATTATTATTATTAATTATATTGATAAACTCTTTAAAAGCTAAAATAACTTCTTCAGAGCTTTTACTTCTTAATAACTTTCCCCAGATAGATCTATTATACGTATTTATAAATAAGATAAAGTATTTATAATAATTATATATTTCTAGTAAAATAGGTCTATATAGGTCTAAATTAATATAATTAAGATATTTAAATTTCTCAAAAGTATTTGAATTTCTATTATTTTTATTAGTAAACTTACTTTTAAGATAAGTTTTATAAGTAGGTAGTTTATTACTTTTTAAATACTTATTACTAATATTATTTATTATATTTTTAATTAATTTCATAATATTACTAATATAGCTTACTTTATTATACTATAGTTTCAAAATATTAATATTAGTAATATTAGTATAAAGAACTAATTGCTTTAGTTGAATAGGAATTCTAAACTCATAGAAATTATTAACTTGGATTCTTATAAGTAAGAATTTATCCCATCCAATATTATATAGTATAGATTTATTAAAAAAATAGATAATATTCTTATTAAAAAAAGTTTAAACTGACTTAATAGGCTAATACTTAGTTATAGTATATTATATATTCAGCCTCCTACCTAATGGGTAGTCTTATATAACACCTAGTATTAAATCTCTATAATAAAAGAAAACCTAGTAATATACTATAGCCTATATATGTTTCTATAGGTAAATATAGTAGAAAGGACCTAGTAGTATAGCGTTTAGTTTAAACCTAGTTCTAATTTAGAAATATATAGATAATATAAAGTAATAGAATAATAACTAGGTGTGCAAACTTACTAGTATAAGCTGCATAATAGTCTCAGTAGTAGCTTTAAAGTATTGAACTTATTATAATAATACTTATAATATTAACTTATACTAGCTAGCTACTAATAATACTACCAGTATATTTTAATAATACTAGCCTTATAGATAAAAGAGAATAATAGACTATAGACTAGCCCTCTCTTTATCTTTTTAATAATACTAGCCTTATAGATAAAAGAGAATAATAGACTATAGACTAGCCCTCTCTTTATCTTTAGAATATAAGTTAATAGCTATCTTTAATATATTCAAGTTAATAGCTATCTATAATAATATTACTACTAATAATAATAATAATAATAATAATAAGAATACAGATTACTCCTAACTACTATTACTATACTTAACAGAGTTATAATCTCAATATAAATATCAATCTTATTAAAGCTATTAATAACTATGAGGACTATAACTACCTTTATAAAGGTTTAAATAAGCTAATATTATATAAAGATGACTTTACTACTCTTTTTAACCTTCTTAAGATAATAATAACTAAGTTTAACCTTGAAATATTACTAGTAGATAAAGCTATTAATACAGCTAAAAAGTATAGGATTAAAAGAATAAAAAAGAATGTAATATTTAAAAGTAGGATATTTAATAATAATTCTAAATACTTTAAATATATATTAGAAGTAGTTTGTTAAATACTATTTCATCTTTCTGAAAAAGTATATATATTAAAATCTATAGTAGTTGTCAGCTAATAGTTAGAAAAGCTTAAGATAGTATTATTAAATAAGATAACCTAAGGTTAGAGATATTATAATTTAAAGATCTAAAGTAACTATAGCTATAGCAGTTAGTATAAGATGGATTGGAGTATAAGTCGTAACTAGGTGCTAGATATTCTCTATATAAAGCAAAAGGCTTAATCTAGTTATAAAATATAATAAATATTATATAAGAGATATTTAATATTACTGAAGATAATTTTTAAGTTACTTTTTATAGTTAAAGTAATTTCTTTAGTATTTCCCTACTTAATTATTAAAAAAGTCTTAGTTTTATTGATTAAAAGATTGTAATTTCTAATTATATAAATAGTAGTTTTAATATGAATAAGAGATAAAATAGTTCCAATTTATTCAATAGAACTTTTGATTTATTAAATCTTTTTAGAAATTAAAATACTTAGAGTCTTTTTAATAAAAGTCTTTTTAAAAGATAGTTAAATTAGAGTTATATTTTGAAACTTAATACTTCCTCTTTATCTTCTTCTTCTTCTGTTTCCTTAGTATCAAAATCAGAATATATAAGATTTTGAATTATATTATCAAAGATCTCTTTAAGTATTTCTTCCTAAACTAAAGTAATATTAATTAATTCTAAACTATTAATTTTAGGTTTTTTATTTTTCTTCTTTTTAAAAGATTTAGGAGGATTCTTATTAACTTTAGACTTTATCTAAATAAGAGTTTTTTAAAAATAAAAAATAAAATAGTTCTTTCTAATATAATTAGTCTTTCTATAATAATTATAAGAAATATCTTTCTATTTATTTTAGGATTTCTTAATAACCTTAAGAGAAGACTACTTACTAATCTTATTCTTAACATTTATCTTAATTATAAAATTAACTAAAGAAGTCTAAGCTTTCTTTTTAAATTTATCTAATAAATTAGAGAATAAGGAATCTAACTTATAAGAATCTTTATTAGATCTAAAATTCTAAATAATTAAAATAATAAAACTTTTATTATCTTTATTTAAACTATTTGGAATATAAATAATTATAATTTGATTAGATAGTTTAGCTGTATTATAAGAGAGGTTATTAGTAAGTTTCTTTATTCTATTTAGATTCTTTTCTATAAATTTGAAGTTATTAAGAGTAATATTAAACAGCCTTTTATAAATAAGGAATTTGTTAGAAAGACTAATTAGGTTATAGAGTTTTTTTAATAACTAAATATATTCAAAGTATTAGTATTATTCTTAATCATTCATAAAGAACTATTTTCATAGTTTAATGATATATAATTAAGAGCTTTATTATACTTTTACCATTATATTTGGAAATAGGTTTAGTTAAATGTATAAACATATTTTTATTAGTAAGTAAAGCTTTTATATGGATAGACTAAATATTATAATTCTAAGTCCCTTTTGATTTAGTGATAAAATATAACTTAGAGTTACTTATATTCTTAAATACTAACCTAAGAAAGTAAAGTAGTTATTGAATTAAGAATTGATTTCAATATTAAAATTTGGTTACTTTTGCTCTATACCTAGAATAATATATAAGCTCTACACCCTATATATAGGTTTAACTATAGACTTTACTTAATAATAGTATTCATATTAATACTAGCTTATAATTAGTTAAATAGAAATGAAATTACCTATTATTATAGATAATTATCCCTCTAGTTCTAATATTTAACCCTAAAGGAGTAGAAGACCTCGTTGTAATAATTAGAGAGATTTTATTAAGGCTAAAGCTTAAGATATATAGCTGAAAGTAACTACTAAAGTCGTTAGCTTAAAAAGCTTTATAAACTTCTTAAAAATAGAATAAAATAGAACACTTATAAAAACTAAGTATTCTATAATATATCATTTTTCTATGTTTATATTTTTAAAATAAAACCAAAATCTGCTTAAAATCTATATAATTACTTATTGAAAAGAAAACTATAGAATAAGTATAGGAATATCTAGTTACAATTATTATAATTAAAACTATTAGTATATTAGATTAAGTTTTGATAAGATTATTCTAAATATATAATTAATAAATAGCTTATAAATATTTAGAAGAAAAGTATCTAGCTATTTTATAAACTACTATATTAAACTAGTAATATTAGAAACTAAGTATTAATTAGATAATATCTTAATATTAATATCCTATTATAATACTAATTACTAGATATTTTAAAATATTATAATAATATAATTATCGGAGTTTTAAAAGCTATTTAGCTATATTAAAAGTATCTATATCTATATAAATATTATTTATATATTAGCTATACTTAATATATTAAAATTATCTACCAGTAAGAAGAAGCTAAATCTTACTATACTTATATAGAAGTTATAAGTTAACTTATATTAATAGTAGAAAACTTTTATATTAGTAGTATAAAGTTCTATCTTAGAAATAAGTAAGGCTTAGTCTAAGAGATATTAAGGTTGTAGATATTAAGGTTATAATGAATATTTAAATAGAATATAATTAGTAGTAATGAAATATCTCAAGATATTTAAATTATATATAAATAGCTATAAAGGCGTAAGGGCGTAAAGGCGTAAGAGCGTGAGGTTATTATAAAAAGAGTTATTAGTTATTTATTATCTAAGAAAAAGTTATTATAAGGCGGATATATTAGTTATAACTACAAAAGGTTTAACTCTAGATTAACTAGAAGCTAGCTATAATAGTTAGTAGGGGGGTAGGAAGGCTAAAGCTATACTTTAGGAAGTAATATATCTACTAATAATCGTAATAGAAAGCAAGCTATTAGCCCCTCCCTTGAAATATTAAAATAGAATTAAGATGTTTAGGATTTAACTATAGTAAACTATTATTAACTATAGAATTAATAATAGTATGGCTTAATAGTTAATTAATAGATTAATCCTCTTGTGATTTATAGTAATCTAGAATTTAAATCTCATAAAAAATATTCTTTTATAAACGTTAAAAATAACTCAAAGTTCTAATTTATAAAAATCTTAATAGACTTAAAAGCTAGTTTATAAAAGGTCTTAGTAGATCTAAGAATTAGTCTATAGAAGGCTTTGGTAGACTGAAAGTATAGGAGATTTTTAGTTTCTACTATTTAACTACTTCTTTTATTAGTCTAATTATAAGCCTATTATTCTAAGTAGTATAGTTTTTTATAGACTTATTTAGTATTAAGTTGATTAATTAATAAGGAGAGTTATTTAATTAGTTAAAATAGGTATAAAAGGAATAAATTGTAGAGTTTTATCAAAATAGTTAAAAAAAGGTTTTATATAGATAGATAGATATAGAGAGGTTTGGGATTAATTAATATAATCTTTAGTATAATCTGAATAAATATGAATAAAGATATAGATATTAATATTAATAATAAATATAAATAGGGATATAATATAAAGAGAGAAGTTAATAGAAAGCTAGGTTTATAATTTATTGAATTAGTAATAAATGATTAGTAAAACGTTAAGGGAATTAATAACTCTTAATGATTAAACAAAAAGTTATTTAGAATGATATCTGAAAATAGTACTAACATTAATATAAATAATAATAATAGTAAGAAGTTCGGATTCTATAGGAAGTAGGGAACTTCGTAGTATTAATATCTAAATAGAATTTATTTTCAGAAAAGTGAATCTTATATCATATAGAGCTTTCAGCTCTATTATACTCGGGCTACTAAATAGTCTATTTACTAAATATTCTAGTATTATAGTTTGATTAATTTAGAGTATAAATAATTAAGATAGTATAACCTTAATTCTAATAATTAACCTTTTATAATAAATAGAAAATATAGGGTTATAAGAGTAATAGAGAATACTTAAGCCCTTAAATACTTAAAATAGGTTATTAGGATAAATATGAGTAGTAGCTAAGTAGCTAGAACTATAATAAAGTCCCCTGAATATAAAAATTAGATTCTAGCTATAATAAAAGAAATAGAACAAATAAAATCTATAAACAATTAGAAAGTAATACTTCTATTTACTATTAATATTAAAGATATTAATATTATAAGTAGTAGATAAAATTATAAGTTAAAAATAAATAATATAATTAAAGAAACTATATATAAGGCTAGATGGGTTTGTGAGTACTACTACGGTAAGTTTAATACTTCGAAGCTACTACTAGTACGTTAAGCTACAACCCCCTATAGAGACTATTATGCGGCCTATGCTGATTTTTAGGTTGGAGCTAGGTCTGAACTAAATATTATACTACTAGGTCCTTTTTATTATATTTGCCTATAGAGATATATATAGGCTATAGTATATTACTAGGTTTTTCTTTTATTATAGAGATTAAATACTAGGCGTTATATAGGACTACCTACTAGGTAGGAGGCTAAATATATAATATACTATGAGGCTAGATAGGTAGCTTAAAGTTATAATTAATATTTAGATATGAGTTATCTAGAAACTTTTAGTACTATTTATAGACCTAAAAGTTAGAAATATATAATAATTCTTTCTATTCATTTAGGATGGATTTTAATATAATAAAATCTTACTGTAATATTTATTTATACTAATATTGATAAACCTATATATATTTATCTACTAACTAGACTTTATTTGAATATAAAGAAAAATTGTTTAGAATTTAACCTGAATATAAATATAAGTACTTATAAAAATAAAGAAGATTATGCTTTTATTTATTTATTGAATAAAATGTTATATAGTATGAAATAAAGTCCTTGACCTTAATATGATTATCTAAAAAACATTCTTTATTTAATAGGATTTTTTATTTCTCTTTATAATCAAGGAGTTTTTATTTTGAAAATAATAACTTTATATATAGCTATTTTAGTTTATAATATACATAATATATTACTAGCTGTTAATAATGAAAGAATTCCTAATTATATATATAATTCTTAAAAATAAAAAATTGAAATTTCGAGTTTAGGAGAACTTTCTATTTTTCTTAGTTATAATTTATCTAAAAATTAAAAAGAGAAAATAGTTACTATTAATTAGAGTAAATATACTAAGAAAAGTATTAAAAAGTATAAAAAAGAAACTATTTATTAATTTAAAACTCCTATTAATAATAACTTTAAGTTTCTTAAAAATAAAGAAAAAGCTTTAAAACAAGATATTTTAAGGTTTTAATAAAGAATAGGAGCTTTGTTATATTTAGTTCTAAAACTAGGGCTTACTATTACTTTTATAGTAATAACTTGCTCTCGATTTACTTCTAATTTAGATGAACAAAAATTAATTCTTCATTATAGATAGAGTTATTTAAATAATAATAAAGAATATAGATTTATTCATAATTATAAAGATATATCTTCTATCAAAAATGTTATAAGATATACTAAATTAGATTGAATAAGAGATCTAAATAATAAAACATCTACTTCTTCCTATATTTTCTATTTAAAAATAAATAGTAATATTATACATAATTCTACTATAAAATAAAAGATGATAGTTTTATCTATTTATAAAGTTGAATATATAGTTCTAATAGATATTTATAAAGAAGTAACTTATTTATATTATAATCATAATTATATAAATTTGAAACTAGGATTATTAAGGTTGAAAAACTCAAGATTTTTATAGATAATTTAATAGTAAAAAAGCTAGCTAAAAATCCTAAATTTTATAAAAAAGTAAGATATATAGATATAAGATATTGCTTGATAAGAGATTTTATGAGAAATAAAAATATCTTTATATATTATACAAATATAGAAGATAATGTAACCGATATTTTAACTAAGCTTTTTTACTAGGTATAAGCTAGTATTGATATAAATCCTATTATTAGGTAAAGTGTATAGTTAAATCTATATATAGAGTAAAGAGCTTAGATACTATTCCAAGTATAGAGTAAAAATAACTAAATACTTAATTAATATATTAAGATTATTTACTAATAAGAATAAGTTAAATCTTACTATACTTATATAGAGATTATAAGTTAGCCTATATTAGTAGTAGAAAACCTTTATATTAATAGTATAAAGTCTTATCCTAAAGATTAGTAGGGTTTAGTCTAAGGGATATTCAGGTTGTAAATATTAGAATTATAATAAATATTTAAATAAAGTACTAATAATTAGTAGTAATTAAATATCTTAAGATATTCAAAGTATATATTAATAACTATAAAGGTATAAAAGCGTAAAGTTATTATAAAAGGAGTTATTAGTTATTTATTATTGAAAAGGTTAATATAAAGTAGGTATACTAGTTATAACTACAAGAGGTTTAGCTTTAGATTAACTAGGAGCTAGCTATAGTAGTTAGTAGGAGTAAGAAGGCTAAAGTTATACTTCAGGAGGCAATATATCTACTAGTAGTTGTAGTAGAAAGTAAGCTATTAGCCCCTCCTAATTTTTAATACTTAAAAAGTAAAGATTATAAAATTAGAATAATGAGATTATTCGTAATATATAAAAATTCATTCTTAATTAATAATCTCTAGACTGACTTTAGAGTTATATTTAATTGACTTATTTTATTATATTACTTCAGATTTGTTAAGCTTTCCTAAAACTTATATAAATAACTCTTAAGTATTTAATATGAAAAATAAACCTTTAGGCTTTTGCTTATATTTATACTATTTAATAAAACCTATAATTAATCTCTTAAATATAAATAATATCTAAAAGTTAGATAAGTGATAAATAAGTCTTTTCATATATAAGATTCAAAAGGATATTATAAAGCTATGATAATGATTAATATAGAAGCTAATTGTTCAATATAAATAATAGAATAGAAGATTAGTTTTAAGTCATTTTCTTTATATTATAAATCTAGTTAGAATAAGCAAGTATATTAGAAGAAAGCTAATTACTTGAAGAATAGAATTATGAGAAGTTAGGAGACTATTATTGAGATTCCAAGTAGAATTGATTCAAATAATACTTATAATATATAATATACCTCTATATATTTAAATTATTTAGAGATTACTATATAAGATTAAAGAAGCCTAATCTAGATAGTATTTTTATTAATAGGTATTAGAATATATTTTAAGCTTTTAGTAAAATCTATAATTCTATTAAGAATAGACTTTTACTTATAGCTATTAAGTTTACTTATTTAAGAGATATTATGAATAGAATATTATAAAAAGATTATTTAAAGTTAAATTAAGGGGATAAATTAAACATTTGAAAACTTATATTCTTAATAATTAGATCTTCTACAAGATTTAGATTTCTATCTTTTTGAAAATTATTACTACTTAAAATATTAGATTTAATAAAATCGAATTCCATCTAAAATAAGATTGATATAGAATATTTATATAAAGGATTGTAAAACTACTAGTTAAGTTAATTGCTAAAGAGGAAAAAGATTGTATTTGTAAAATGATTAGAAAGTTTCAAATAATGAGAATACTTAAAAGACAGATTTCTCTTCTATTAGGTATCTTATTAATATTAGAAGTAACTTCAGATATTAAGTTAAATTTAAAATTAGTCTTAAAAGTTCATAAGAAAAGTCTAATTATATTTAAATCAATATGTAAACTATTCGGATTAGTTTAGGTTTCTA
Source organism: Colletotrichum sidae (assembly GCA_004367935.1). Lineage (NCBI taxonomy): Eukaryota > Fungi > Ascomycota > Sordariomycetes > Glomerellales > Glomerellaceae > Colletotrichum > Colletotrichum sidae. Next base: position 8,105 of record QAPF01000840.1, on the reverse strand, counting down.
TTTAGCTTGAACTGAAATAACTAATTCCTAGTAGAAAGTAGAATTTAAAAGATATATTCATAACTAGAGAACTAAATAGGATATTTAAACTTAGGAATCTAACTAACTAAATCATATATATATATTTGAAGTAAATATAGAAATTAACATTCTAAAACTCCTATTTAGTTATTTCAAAGAAGACTAAAATATAACTTTGAACTTTAATTAATTAGGATAGTAATTGTAATTATTTCAAAATTAGGTTAATTATATAAGAATCGATAATAGTAACTTAAGCTAGAAATTAACATAAAAGATTATATAATATTCTTAAGCGACTATAATAATAGTATTCTATACTTTATAAAATATGAATAGGATAGTTTTACTAATACCTATTTGTCTAACTAGCAGTAGAAACCTGATAGAAATAATCTTAACTTGGGAATATTATTCTTTATTATTTAAAATATAGTATTAAAGAAGAAAGATATTTTATTAAAATCTAAATATATATTAATCATTTCATTATTAAACTGAAAACCTAGAAACATGTTTCTAACCTACTAGAACAATTAGAAGAATCCTTGATTAAAATAAAAGGAGTTAAAACTATGAAATTAAAAAGGAAAAGTACTTAATTAGAGATAAATCACTAGGATACTAAGACTAAATCTTTTTTAAGTAGGTTTCTACTTATAAAATAAATATGAATAGTTATTTAAAGTAGTCTAAAGTAAGGATTTATATATATCAAGATATATAACTCGTTAATTTATTATAAGCTATAAATATAGTAATATTAGTTATTTAAGCTTTTTAGATAACTATGATAATTATAATATACTTTTATCTGAAAGTCGTATAGTTTAATATGATTGATGAATTTCTAACTACTATAAGGGACGCTGATAGAGGTCTAATAATAATTAAAGTATGAGATAAATTTAAAATTATAAAGAAATATATAGAGTTTAAATATATGTTTCATAAATTTTGAGATAGATTCTTTTTTTAAAATAAAAGTTTCTATATTACATTAAAACTATTAAGTTTCTTACTATATTTAGAAGAACTTTATCTACTAAAAGAAAGAAATTTCAATATTTATATTTTATTTTATAAGAGGGGCTGATAGCTTACTCTCTACTATAAGTATTAGTAGATATATTACCCCTTGAAATATTACTTTAGTCCTTCTACCCCTTTACTAATTCTTATAACTAGCCTTTAGTTAATCTAAAGCTAAACTTCTTATAGCTATAGTTAGTATACCTACTTTTTATTAACTTTTCTAATACTAGATGACTAATAACCCCTTCTATAACAACTTTATATCTTTCTACTATCACACCTTTATAACTATATATAATTTAAATATCTTAAGATATTTAATTACTATTAAGTATAAGTATTCTATTTAAATACTTATTATAACTTCTAGATCTATAACCTTAGTATCTTTATTATTAGCTAAGCCTTATCTACCCTTAAGATAAGACTTTATATTATTAATATAAAAGTTCTCTACTATTAATATAAGCTAACGTTTAATTTCTATACAAATATAATAAGACTTAGCTTATTCTTATTAATAAATAATCTTAATGAATTAAATATAGCTTAGATATAAATAAAACTCATATAAATATAAATACTCCTAGTATAACTAGATAGCTTTTAAAGTTTCTATAATTATCTCGCTATATTACTCTAAAATATCTAATAATTAATATTCTAATAACATATAAGTATTAAAGTATTATCTAATTCACACCTAATCCCTAATACTATTAACTTAATATAATAAGTTGTAAATTAGTTAGATAATATTCTTTTAAATATCTATGGGCTATTTGTTAATTATAACATTTAAACTAAGTTTATTAAAATATATTCTAATAAAGTAATAGCTTTAATCATAATAATTATAATGAGATACTTCTATATATATTTTATAATATTCTCTTTATCAATAGTTATTTAGATTTCAAGGAGATTTCAATTCTATTATAAAAGATATAGAAAAGTAATAGATTATAGAATGCCTGGTTCTTATAAATACTCTATTTTATTCTATTTTTAAGAAGTTTATAAAGATTCTTAACTCTATAATCTTGATAATTACCTTTAGTTATATATACTAAGCTTTAGGTTAAATAAGGCTGTTTCTAATTATTACTATTAAATCTTCTACTACTATAGGGTTAAATATTAGAACTAGGGGTATAATTATCTATAATAATAAGTAACTTTACTACTATCTTAACTGGTAATAAGTTAGAATTAAGATAAATATTATTATTAGATATGATTTATAGTTAAATCTGTATATAGAGTTAAAAGCTTGAATACCATTCTAGATATAAAGTAAGAGTAACTAAATACTTTATTTTATATAGATAATATTGTTCTTTTATATTACAGAATAGCTAAACAGAATATTCTTCAGATTATTATAAATATTCAATAAGCTTATAAACTTTAGGAATAAAACCTTATTAAGTACTTCTTATTATCTATAATTAGGGGGTAAAATCTGTTGTATTTTATATATAACTAAATGTAGAGCTTTATTTTAAATAGTTTAAATAGGGCGAAGCCTATAGAGACAGCACTAGTACTTAAGGTTTAATTAGTATAAACTCTATTTCTTAAGTATATTATTCCTCATATATCCCCCTAGCCTTAAGGGGTTTACTTATAAGTTAGACTTTTTGAATAATACTAATTAAACCTTTTACTCATATCTTATAAGAAACTCCTTCTATTATTCTATTATTTTTATTAAATTTCTATTCTTATAGTAAGAAGAATAGTGCTGTTTATATATTATTTAAATACGTCTTATTAATAAGAAGATACCTATGGTATTTCTAAGTTTTTAGTTAACCTTATTATTACTATAATTTGGAATTTATAAATTCTAATTCGTAATTAAAATATTTATCAGAACCTTTAAATATTAAAAGCCTTTTTTAAAAGTTCTCTTCTTATTATAACTTTAAAAAGTTTAACTAGTCTATTATATCAATCTAAATAATAAGAATACTAAATTAGTAGTTTTAGAGAGGCTTTATAAAACTATTAGCTATAAGGTTTCCTAAGAATATATCTTTGATCTTAAAATACTCTCATTAGGCTTCTTATTATAATCAGTACTTATAAATATCTATATACTATAGTTTTATATATAATTATATCCTTTTAGTAGTTATAAGATATATTATTTATTAGTTATTATATTAAATCTAAATAGTAGGGTAAAGTTTATATATCTTATTTCTATGAAATATATTTATTATAAAGTCTATCTAGAGTATAATAATAAAATAGTTAGTAAACATAGCTTTTTAAATAACTTAGGATAATATTAAAAGCTTTACTTTAATTATTAGAATAGTAATAATATCTTATTTAGAAGTTTGCAGAATAAATATAGTACAGAGTCTACCAGGTAGTTATACTAGGATTATATAAGGCCTAACTACTCTATTTATATATATTTAAATATATTATTCTAGTTAGAATAGATTATATCTTTTAATAACCTATATTTAGACTACATACTATATTGTTTATTTACTATAATTATAAGCTTAGAAATATTCAATTACTTTCTAAATTACTCTTAAGTAATAAATAGAAAGAAATTCCTTTTTAATCTATTATATTAGTTCTTTTATAAATTACTTAAAAATAGTATACTTAACTATTAGTAGTTTTAATATAATAATAAAGCTATCTAATAGTTCTAACTTTAACTATTAGTATATCATATTATAACTCTATATAATTAGCTGAAATATTTAGAAGTATATTAATTTAAATATTAAACTAGATCTTAATATTTTAAAACCAATTAATCTATTGAATTTTAATAAATAATTTGTTTGATAAAATACTATTTAGTAGATATTTGAAAATATCAAGCTTTTTATTCTTTTAACTAAAGGTATTTCTAACTATTATATAATAGATCTCAAGTTTTAAATAGTTTAAGAATCTAATATCAAGGAGATGAAATAGTCTTATAATATAAGTTAGATATAAATCAATATAACTATTAATAATAACTTATTAGTACTTATTTGAATAGAACTATTTAATAATAATAATGTTTTCTTTTAAGTTTTTCTAAGAGTTTTAAAATAATAGTATATTTAGAATGATTTAATTATATAGTATTAAGTTAGAATAGAATAGAAGAAAATCCTTAAAAAGGCTAATTTAAATATTTCTAATTTAATACAGTATAATAAGTAGTATTCTATTTACCTTGAAATAGTTATATACTAGATTCCTAAAATCTAAAGAATTCTTATTATTAAAAGATAGCTTTAAGTATTTAGTTAATATATTTTACCTAGTTGGGCTATAATTTAGTATTCTATTTACCTTGAAATAGTTATATACTAGATTCCTAAAATCTAAAGAATTCTTATTATTAAAAGATAGCTTTAAGTATTTAGTTAATATATTTTACCTAGTTGGGCTATAATTTAGTATTAGAATATTATTAAGAGAGAAACTCTAAACTTCGATATTAATAGTTTAGCTAAGTATAAAGAAGTCTTTTCTATTTTATCTTATATTAATAAAGTTTTAATAAAAGGTTAAAATAAAATGCTATCTGTATTAACTATTCTTATAGAAAAGTCAAATAAGGTATTTCAGCTGAAACTGAAGTATTTATATGATTTCAAAAGCTATTTATATTCTTTAAAGGATTATAAGTATATTAAATATATTAATATAAGTTTGTATATTAGATTCCTATATATTTAGATAATAGTTACTATTTAAAATAGTATTATAAATAAAGTGAATAACTTAGAGTTCTATATTCTCTACTAAAAACTAGTAATAAAAGAATAATTAGATTCTAAGAGATATATTAATAAAGTTAAAAGGTACTTTTAGATATTTTAAAAGCTAAAATAACTCTTTTAAATAATGAGTCTTATAGTAGTAATTATTATTCTTCTAATCGATATATATTAGTATTCATTCTTTTCTTCTTAAGAAGTTAATTAAAACTCCTCTTGAGATGTTTTTAACTATTTGAAAACTTTACTTACTTTTAGTAAGGATAGTATTTAATAGCTATAAAACGATTTATAATATTCATTCAATAGACTTTTTTTTAAAGAGATCTTTTAAATTAAATAATAAGATAAATATAGCTTAATATAATTTAACTAACTTCTCTATAGTAAGATAAAGTAAATAGGTAATTAGAAATATCTTTAATTATTAGGTTAAATGTAGTACTAAAGTAGCTAAAGCTATAGTAGTAAGTAACTAAGCAGTCGACTACTTATTTAAGTTAATGAGAATAGAAGGATAATTGTATAGATTTATCCCTATAATATATAGTATATATATATATATATATTATAATCTAGATATAGATATTACAAATAGAAACAACTAGTTATATATTACTTATATAATTAATTAATTATAATATGTATTAATTATAAACTAATACTAAGTAGTAGTATTTTACTACTACTAATACTATTTACTACTATTTAACTTTAAATTAATAAAGAATAATTCAAAGAGATAAAGTTATAGTACCTCTTAAGAAAGTCTCTAAAAGCTTATATAGTAAAGATAGATAGATTTAAAACTATTATAACTATATATTATTCTAAAACATTAATACAACTTCTAGAAGTTTATATAATAAAAATAGAAAAAGAAGGTAAACTTATAATAACCTATTAATTTAATATTATTTATATCTATTATATAATAAATTGATAATTGAGATTTCTACTAACTTATTAAAATAAAAAGCATAATAATAAATTTAATAAGAATAATATAAATAAAGAAGAAGGATTTATAGCAAATTACTATTTCTTATTATTATTACTTAATATTTTATATATATTCAACAGATAGAGAAATGATAAGAGATCAACTTAATAATTATAATATTATAATAAACCTTCTTCTAATAATAACAACTTAAAAATTATAAATAATTGAAACTTCAATATTTAGTTTTAATAATTAAATTAGCTCTAAATATTATATTAATAAGAAAAGGAATTTCAAACGGAAGCCTTATTTTATTTAGTAAAGAGATCTTGAAAAAATAAGATAGAGAAGTTAGTAATATAAAATAATAATATTTATATTTATAAGATGTACTTTCTTTATAATCTATATTTATAATAAATACCTTGTAGGGATTTCTAAAGAACTAGTAAGTTTATAGTATTATAATAAGTAATACTGAAGCTGAAAGTATTATAAAACTATTCTCTACTACTACTTCTATCTATAAGTATTGCCTCAGTATTTACTTTTCTAAATATTATATTATATACTAGTAATATGAAGAGAACTAATTAATATTACTTATTAAATGAAATGAGAAAATAATTAAATAGATATTAAGATGTATGACTACTTAATTAAATATAGTTGTTAAAAAAAGATAGAAAGGAGAAAACTCTTAATAAATCAATAGTAAGATTTAAAATATGAAGAAGAAAGATAAATATAAGAAATAATATAAGAAGGAATTACTATATATTAACTTAATAAAATAGATATTACTATTTACTTAATAAGTATAATAGTTATTATTCTTTAGAAATATCTTCTATAGAATATTAAGAAGAAGTATTATTCTATTTACTAGTTATTATATATAATAATAACTTATAATACTTAGTTTTCATCTCCTATTATTTCTATTTACTACTAGTAGTATATTTATATAGTTAAAGTATATACCTATAGTAAAAAGGATTAGTTTAATAATTATATTAACTTTATTATTATTCCTAATTCTAACTAATTATACTTATTTATATATATTATTAAATATATTATTAAGTATATTAATTAGATTAAATTTATCTTAAGATATCTTCAAGAGTTCTAATTAGAAGATATATATGAAGTTTTATTAGAAGGAGACTTCTATTTAATAGTTATAATTTATCTAATAAGTATATATATTTCTAAAGCTGTAGTTCTTAGAGAAATATCTATAATTAAAGTATAATAAAGTTATATTAACTATAGATATCCTTCTAATTCATTACTTTAAATTATATCTTTCTTACGAGATCTTATTAATAATCCTAGAGAAATATAAAGTAATTAGAATATAATGACTTATATCAATAAATATAAGAGAGTATTCTAATAAACTAAAGTAGGAATATTAATTAAGATATATTTAAATATTATATTTAAATAATAAGAAGAGTAAATTATACTTTCTAATAGAAATATATCAATAATATATATATCTATTATTATATATAAATATAGAAGGAATAAGATTTCTATTTTAAAGATTTATAAGATGCTTACTAAAGAACCTTTTAAAACTAAAAAGAAGTATATTTTAATATAATAGAAAAAAGGATATTATAATTACTTAAGAATTATCTTATTAATAAGAGAATATATTTTTCTATAAATAAGAAGACTATAAAAGAAATATTAATAGAAATATTTAATAAGAATATACTAATTTAATAAATAATAGAAAGTATTAAAGCTAATTAGAAGAACTACTATTATTTAAAATAAGAAATTAAAAAAAACTTAGAATATATTGAATAACTTCTAAAGGTTAGAAAGTTTATATTTATTAAGAAATAATAACCCTTTATATTAAAAGACTTAAGAATAAAGATAATTTTAATATAAATAATACTATTAATATTAACTACTAGAAGTATATTAATATTAAACCTATAGTTAGTTGAAATAAATATCTAAATAATTATATTTATATAAAGTTCTATTATAAGGAATAATTCTAATTAGAAGGAATAATAATAAATAGAATTATAGAAACTTCTAAAGCTTTATATATACCTCAAGAGATGCTACTATATATTTCTAAAGTAGTATATTATCTTATAAGATATATAAATTATATAATAAGTATATAAGTAAGGGTTATAATATCTTTAAAGACAAGATATAGATATTTATTACTAAATATATTAATTATAATATTAAATAGAATTCTATAAGAAGAATATTTAATAATATACTAATTAGATAAATATATATATATATTATAAGATATTAGTTATATCAATTTAAAATAACTTCTTAATTATTTAAATAATTAT
>QAPF01000839.1:0-17316 GCA_004367935.1 Colletotrichum sidae | reverse complement strand
AAATATATTAATAAATAATAGAAAGAATAAAGAAGAACCTAATAATAGTAATAAGAAAACTTAATTTTATTATTTAAACTATAAAAATTCGCTTAGATAAATAATAATACTATAATTAAATAATTACTAAAATTAAAGGAGTATTTTATATAATAAATAGTTAGTAATAATATATAGTTTATTACAAACCTAAGCCTTAAAGCTTATATAAAATATTACTATTAGGGCTCTATATAACTACTACCCCTATAGTTTAGTAAAGAGTTTTTACCTTAAGTATAAATTCTTCAAATGTATTATAATACTATTAAGGTACTACTAAAATATTTCTTGTAGCTAGCTTTTAATATTAATAAACTTCTTATTTAAATTAAATTTAGTAGTAAATAGTAGATTATATAAAAGAAATAGAAAATAGTAAGAAAATAATAATAAATACTAATACTATAGAACCCCTAGTAGGAGTTCTAATAGACTAATAATAGACTAATTTAATAGAAGATAAAAATTAATCTTTCTAAGAAGCCTTCATATAGTTCTAATAAGACTATAAAGTAGCTTTATATATAATATAAATACCCTATATAAAGAGGAAACTACTTTTTATTAATATCCCTTTTAATAGTAATACTTTCTACTTTTTTATATAGAAGATAACTATATAGTATAAATTAGAAGTTGGTTAGACTTTTATTAGGAGATTAGAAGACTTCTAGTAGTTCCTATAAATTAACCTATTATTTAAAGTCTAGATATAAGTTAGTAACTTTTATATAATATAGAAACTTTAGTATAATTAAAATATTAATATATTCCTCTAGTACTTTACTAAGTACTATAAGAACTCCTATTAAAATACTTAAGTTTTTAAGAAAATCTACTACTTATATTAGAAGTTTAAATAGATATTTACTAAGTTCTTTATTAAGTTTAAATTAGTTATAAAATAAATAGGGGGGTATTACTAAGTAGGGGATATTTAATTAAACTATTTCTAACTAGCTCTCTCCTATTAAATTTAAATAGCTACTATTAGCTATAATATCAACTAGATAGACTACTATACTATAGTCTAATATTATTATATAATTATAATAGACTTTGAAATCTTTAATATAGAGTTGTAAAACCATAGTAGGCCACAGCCCCTATCTTAACTAAAACTAATAATTAATTAGAATAAAGATATATAGATAATAAATATAAGAGTAGTTTAAACTACTTTAATACTAGTATAATACTACTAGAATACTACTTCTTCCTACCGTGGGGAGTTAAATAGATAAATAGCTATAGCTAGTAAGCCTTAGTTAACTCTTACTATAAATACACATAAGACCTATTAAGTAGACTCTTTAGTTATCTAGGCATATATATAAGCTAGTATTTATATATATTATAGTATTAAGGATTATTTTATTACTAAATATAGGCTATATCTTACCTACCTATTAGTAGCTTCTAATATTAATATTTAAATCTTATAATTAGATAAAAGGATTATAGATAATAAAGAAAAAGCCTAACCTTTTAGAAAAAACTCCTTAGGAGGCAGATTAGTATAACTACTAATAATAATACTATAATAATAGATAAGACTAAAGAGATATAGAAATAGATAGATAAGCCGCTTTTTTTGATCTTTATATTAATAAATAATAAGTCTTTTATCTCTATCTAAATTAATAGTAGTTATAATTATTATAGAATAGTTAGTAAGAAGTTTGTATAATAGTAAGACTTTATATTAATTATATTACTATAATTATAATAATTAGGTATTATCTTAAGTATTAACTAGGAAACTTATATTACTAGGATAGTTAAAATATATATTAATTTGAATAGTTAGATATCTAAAGCCTTATTCTATATAATTTTAAATATAATATATCTAGTTATACTTAGGAAGCTGTAGTTATAATATAGAAGGATTGATTTAAATCTTATGAGGAATAAGTTGAAGATAGATATAGTTAGTAGCCTAACTATTAAAACTATTAGTAATATACTAAAGGAAATATATATAAATAGATTTATAAACCTTATTAAATTACTAATTATAATATCTTTTAGTCTAAAAGAAGGGGGGTATGAGTAATTAGTAACTAATTTAATATAGATTAATATAGTTCTAGTAGTTATATTATTAGTTATATTAGAATAGCTGACGCCTATATTACTAGCTATTTATATATTTTTTATAGACTTATTTAATAAAGATAAGGCTTTTAGCTTCTTATTTTACTAGGGATTTTTTAACTATTATATTTATTTTAAGAAGAATTTAGATAAAACTAAGTTAGACTTATTATAAGAGCTATTTTATAATATATTAAAAGAATACTTCCTTAAGGTTTAATATTAAATTATAAATTTAATAGACAAGAATTAGATTTAGACTAGTTTATCTATAGTTAGAACGCCTATCTTCCTTATTAAAAAGCCTAGGGGAAAATAGTAGTTCTATATAAATTATTAAGTTTTTAATACTATTAGTACTTATAATTATTACTTCTTACCATTAATTAAAGAGATATTATACTTATTATCTAAAGTAATATAATTTATAAAAATAGTTATTTAAGTAGCTTTCTATAAGATCTAGATTATAGAGGGGGATAAATATAAAACTACTTTTTAGATAAACTTCAGCTTATTCAAATAACTTATTACTTCTTTTAAACTAATAAGTATATTTATAATATTCTAGTATTATATTAATAGTATATTTTAAAGTATTTTTGATAACTTTATTACAACTTATTCAGATAATATCTTTATCTATAATTATAAGTTGAAAAATAACTATAAAGATAAGATTAAATAAGTCTTTAAGTAATTATAGAGGGCTAGTTTATATTTAGACTTAGAGAAGTATAAGTTTTCTATAAAATAAACTAAGTATTTAGGTTTTATTATTAAGGTAGAGAAAAATATCTATTATAATTTTAAGAAAATTAAAGTTATATAGGAATAAGAAGTCTTAAAGAATATCTATAGTATTTAGAGCTTCTTTAGTTTTATAAATTTTTATTATAATTTAGTTAACTATTTCTCTAGCTTAATAAAACCCCTTATATAGCTAATATAGAAAGGAGTACTATTTTATTAGAATACTATATACTAATAAGTATTTAAAGCGCTTAAACTTATATTTATCTTAGAATTAATTATAGTATAATAGGATCTAAAGTAGTATATAATAGTAGAAGTAGATTACTTAGAAGTAATATTAAATAGCTACTTCTTATAAGAAGATAGGAATAATATATTATAACTAGTTACTTATTACTTAGTCTAACTTATTTTAACCTAATAGAATTATACTATTTATAATAAAGAATTACTAGTAGTTATATTATATTTAAAGGTATAATTAGTAGAATTATAAAGTATAATAGAACTATTTACTATTGTATCTAATTATAAAACTTTAGAATATTTTATAAGTTTTAGATTTATTTTAAAATGATAGGCTAAATAGATAGAAGTCTTATTAGAATTTAGTTTTATTTTAAAATACTATTTAGACTATTTTATAGAATACCCTAATATTCTTTCTTAATAGAATTAAGATAATATAATAGAGCTAAAGTTTCTAATATAAATTTTCTAACCTCTCTAGGTTAATTTTAAAGATAAAAGTAGATTTTTAATAGTACTTCTAATTTATAATATATAGATAGAAGGAAACTAGGATGGAGCTATATAAATAGAAGATATCTACCAATATACTACTAGTAAACTATTAGATAGATATACTATATTCTAAAGCGTTATATTACTAGTATTATAAAATTAGGTAATTATAGTAATATTAATATATAAAATTTACTTAGAAACTATCCGCTAAATAGTAAAGATATTCTTACTAGAAGCCTTAATATCGATATAAATAGCTAATTATATAGTAGGGAGGAATAATACTTTATTATACTAAAGTTAAGTCTAAATTTCTAAATATAAACTACTAATAACTACAATCTTCTAAATAATCTATAACTTCTTAATCCTAAGTTATTCTAATATTAACTCAATATTTATAGTACTTTTATAAGACTAATATTAAAACGGTATATTAAGAGATATTGAATATTTCATCTATATATATAATATTTATCAGTATTTATATAAAGGCTATAAGTACTACTAAAGCTTATTATAACTCCTACTAATTTTTAATAAGTTTTAATTATAGATTTCTATTAATTCTATAATAGAATTACTATCTACTAAAGAAAGGAACTTTAGGTTTCTAATAGTAATTATAAACTAGCTATCTAAATATATCTAATTAGAAACTATAATATCTATAGTTACTAAAACTTATATAAAGAAGTTCTAAAATGCCTAATAGTAGTTTTATAGTTTCCCTATATTAATTATTACTAACTATAGTTTAGACTAAGTTAATACCTTTTAGATAATATTATACTAATCTATAGGGGTATAGTAACTATTATTTATATTATTCTACCTTTAGATAGATAGTAGAATAAAAAGAGTAATACTTAAGATTTAAATATTCCTATAAATATATATTACTTCCTTATAATTAAACTAGTTAGCCTATCTTACTACATATTAGTTAGTACTAAATAATAAGGATTTTTTAATTATTAAGATTAGCCTAAATAGGCTTCTAAATAAGTTTAATATTATATTTACTCTATACTTTTAAATAGTAGAATAAACTACTTATTCTAGCTTAAAATGCGTTTTAGTATTCTTATCTTATCTTAAAGATAATATTACTATAGTCTAAGTAGTAATAGTATATATATAATAATATAATAAAATAGGTACTAATAGAATATAATAAGTAGCTGAAAAGTTTTAGATTGAAGATAAAGTATAGCTATTATTATACTATATTAAAATAAATTAGTTAAATAAGAAACTTAACTAAGTAGCTTCTAAATATTAAGTAATTAATATGCTAAACGTACTAAATGTCATATTAGATATCCCTAGAAATATCTACTTAATATTTTATATTAATTTTATTAAGTAAGTAGAAGATAACTTATTACTATCCTAGTGATATAAAGATATATATTTTAACTTTATTCTAATTCTTATTAGAAAGAATCGTAAGATTTAGGAGGAATATAAGGTTAAAAAAAATATTAATAGTAAGGAATACCTTAGGGTAAAGATATAATTATAATATACTAATTAAATAGAAGGGTTATAATATTTTAATATAAAAACTTTTAGAAAACCTTATTAATAATAAGGCTATATTATAATTTAAGTTATAATATAGGGATATCAGGAAGAATAATAGACTAATATTAATTTATTAATAATAAAAAGCTATATAAGCTGTAAATTAGGTAATATAATAGCCTATAGGAGATACTTATAAATTACTATAAAATTTACCTTTTAGATACTAAATAAATAAATTAAATAAAAAGATTAGTATTATCTTATTCTTCTTTATATTCTTAGTATTCTTCTTCTTTCTTATTATTATTTTATTCTTCTTCCTCTTTATTATTAAAAATAATAATAAGTAGTATTAATTTAAAGGTAAAATATTATTAATATTAATAGAGAGTAGTAATTAGGTATTAATAGTTTGGTTATTTTTGCTCTATACTTAAAATAGTATCTAAGTTCTATACTTTATATATAGATTTAACTATAAATTTTACCTAATAATAGTATTTATACTAATACTAGCTTATAACTAGTTAAAATAGTAATGAAATTACTTATTATTGTAGATAATTATACCCTTAATTCTAACATTTAACTCTATAGTAGTAGAAGACTTTATAGTAATAATTAGAAAAAGCCTTATTAAGGCTAAGGCTTGATATGAATGGCTAAAAGTAACTACTAAAGTTATAAAATTAAGAACTTTTATAAACTCCTGAAAGATAGAATAAAATAAAATACTAAAAGCTAGGCATTTTATAATTTATTATTCTTCTATATCTTTTATAATAGAATTAAAATCTCCTTAAAATCTATATAGCTACTTATAAAAAGAATACTATAGAATAAATATAGAGATATCTAATTATAACTATTATAACTAAGGCTATTTTTTTATTAGAATAAGCCTTAATAAAATTATTTTAAATATTATAATTAATAAGTAGCCTATAGATATTTAAAAAAATATTATCTAGCTAACTTATAACTTATTATATTAAACTAATAATATTAAAGACTAGGTATTAATTAGATAATACCTTAATATTAATATATTATTATAATATTAGTTATTAGATATTTTAAAGTATTATAGTAATATAATTATAGAAGTTTTAAAGGCTATCTAGTTATATTAGAAGTATCTATGTCTATATAAATATTATTTATATATTAGCTATATTTAATTGATATGTCAAAATCATTTACTAATAAGAATAAGCTGAGTCTTACTATACTTATATAGAGATTGTGAGTTGGCTTATATTAATAGTAGAGAATTTTTATATTAATAATATAAAGTCTCGTCTTAAGAGTAGGTAGGGCTTAGTCTATAATAAGGACGTTAAGGTTGTAGATATTAAAGTTATAATAAATATTTAAATAGAGTGCCTATAGTTAGTAGTAATTAAATATCTTAAGATATTTAAATTATATATTAACGGTTGTAAAAGCGTAAGGGCGTAAGGGCGTGAGGTTATCATAGAAAGAGTTATTAGTTATTTATTATTAAAAAAGTTAATATAAGGCGGGTATACTAACTACTATAACTATAAGGGGTTTAGCTCTAGATTAACTAGGGGCTAGTTATAGTAGTTAGTAGGGGGGTAAGAAGGCTGAAGTCGTACTTTAGGGGGCAATATATCTACTAATAGTCGTAGTAGAGAGCGAGCTATTGGCCCCTCCCTTAGGTATTAATAGTAAATAGGAAAACTAATATTAATAAGACTAAGGATATAGTTATAATATTAATAAGATATAATATAACTATTAGGATATATTATAATATCTTACTATAAAAAAATTAGTATAATAAAAATAAGAAGAAGAAAGAGAAGAGCTTATTATTATCTATATAATACTACTAAAATTAGTAAAAACTTATTTAGGAGTAAAAGTAGGAGTAGGTATAATAATACTTTTGATATATAAAGAAAGAATAGTAAGTATAGTAGTAATATAAGCTAGGGGTATTTACTAAGTATAATAGAAGTAGTTATTATAATACTAGATTGTAGTAGAGAACTCTAGTGAAAAAATAGTAACATAGTAGCCTTTAGAGCTACTTTTTTCTTTAGTAGTAGTAATTATAGGAATAATAATATATTTACTAAATATAATTAAAATATCAACTTAGTAGCTAGTAATATATAGCTTAAGACTAATAGTAAAAAAGTAGGAGTCCTACTTATACTTATTCTTTAATTTTAGATATTTATAGTAAGATTAACTATAACCTAATATATAGGTCTAAAAGAAGCTATTTTTATTATATTTAAAATAGTAGTTAAAGTAAATAGAAATAACTATATTAGGAAGCTAGTTCTTATTATTATTAAAATTACCCTTAATAATATAACTATTATAAGTATAAGGGTTAGGTTTAAAAAGAGTATAGTAATAGGAGGGGTTATTATTAAGAAGTTTAGAATTAGTAGTAGTAGTAGTAGATATAATATAGAAAGAATATAAGAAGGGGAAGTATAGATAGAAAGGTGGCAAAATAGTAGTATTATAGTAAGTATAGAATAGAAGGTTATATAATTCTAAAGAAGGAAAGATAGGCTTATATAAAAAAGAAGAAAGAGGCTTCTTATAGATTAATAATAAGAAGAATATAGTATAAGATTACTTAAGGTAAATATAATATGAATTTTCTTATTAGTAAGACTATTTAATATTAATAATATTTAAATTTTCTTATTAATAGGACTATTTAATATTAATAGTACCTAGGGGAAGTATCTAGAATAGATTCTTCTAATTAGTCGGATTGACTAAAATAACTAGATATAGCTAGTATATTATTAAAATTATTAATATTAGATATTATTATAATAATAAAGCGGAAGGATAGTAGGAAGTATATTATAAACCTAAGCCTTAAGGCTTATATAAAATATTACTATTAAGGTTCTATATAACTACTACCCCTATAATTTAATAAAGAGTTTTCACCTTAAGTATAAACTCTTCAAATTCATTATAGCACTATCAAAATACTACTGAAGTATCTCTTATAACTAGCCTCTAATATAATCTTATAATAGATATTAAAAAATATATAATTATAGTTTTAAGGATTAAAATTCTTAGAGGGGTAGATAGTTATAAAGATATATTAAGAAAGCTATATAATATATCTAGTAACTAGCTAGTTATAGCTACTAAAATATTAGAAAGAATTTTTAGCTAGAAGATTACAACTTAGATCTTTTAAGTTATAGTCTATATAGTAATATAGACCCTACCTATATATTTAAACCTTTCCTAGTTAAAACCTTTAACTATACTTTTATAAAAAACTCTTTATTAAACTTAAAGAATAGTAGTTATATAAAGTTTTAATAGTAATATTTAATATTGATCTTAAGGCTTAAGTTTATAATATACTTCTTATTATTCTTCTATTCTATTATCATAGTAATACTTACTATTAATAACTTTAATAACATATTAGTAATTTCTAGTTATTCAAATTAGGCTAACTAACTAGAAAAATATATTTAAGATATTCTTTCTAAGTATTATTAATATTAAATAGTCATATTAATAAGAAAATTTAAATACTACTAATATTAGATAGTCCTATTAATAAGAAAACTCATATTTTATCTTCTCTAAATTATCTTATATTATATTCTCCTTTTATTAATTTATAAGAAACCTTTTTTCTCTTCTTTATATAATTTTACTTTTTTTTCTCTAGAATTATAGAATTTTCTGTTTTATATTTATTTTAATACCACTATCTTACTATTTCATTAATCTTATATTCTTCTTTTATATTTTTTCTATTACTATATCTATTTTTACTATTACTAATTCCAAACCTCTTAATAATCATTTCTTCTATTATTATATTCTCTCTAAACTTACTACTTATATTAATAATAATTATATTATTAAAAACAATTCTAATCATAAGGAAAACTAACTTCCTATAATAGTTATTTCTCCTTATTTTAATTACTATTCTAAACATAATAAGAGTAGTTTCCCCTAGACCTATATATTAGGTTATAGTTAATCTTATTTTGAATATTTAAAGTCAAAAAGTAAGAATAAGCAGTACTTTTACTTTATTATTATGAGTTTTAAATTATATATTACTAGCTATTAGGTTGATTGTTTAAATATAATTGGTAAATATATTATTATTTTTATAATCCTAGCTAATAATAAAAGGGTAATATTAAAAACTATTATACTTCTGTCTCTTTACTAGAGGTTTCTAATTTAATTAGATATTGTAATAAACACTTCTATTATTCCTAGTAAATATTTCTAGTTTATAGTATTATAATACGTATTATTCATTTTTACATTAAACATACTTTTCTATTTATGCTTTACTAGCTTTAGTAGTATTACATAAATAATAATAAGTCTTTCCTTTTCCTTTTTCCTATTTTTATTATACTAGCTTTTCTAGAATAGGATATTAAAATATGTTCTAAGAGTTATATTATACATTACTAATATTATAGTTAAATCTTTAGTTTTATTAATACTAGTTTACTTATCTACTACTATTGCATAATTACTACTTCTTACTAATATTAATAATACTTTATTTATAAATAGTTGTTATTTATTATTATCCTTAATTAATAATAACTGAAATGAAGAATACTAAGAATATAACAGGAAATACAATAATACTAATCTTCTTGTCTGATTTGTTTATCTAATACTTAAAATATGAGTTTTATAGTTAGTTATATATATTTCCTAAGGGTTATTACATTACTTAGTTTATAATTAATGTAGCCTTTTATTATTAGTTAATTACTATTAGTTTATTAATGTCTTTATATTTCTATATTTTAATTTAAATTATAATATAGTTGTATTATCAACAAACCTTTCTAAGAGTTGTTATATCAAAGTATTATAATTTTCCAATTTAACTAATATATCATAATTATAGGTTTACTTTGAGGTATTCTTAATCACTAGTATCTCTTTAACTTTATACTTTTCTCAAGCTTTACTATTTTCTCTCAGAAAGATTAAAATAGGATTAAAATATATACTTGTATATTACTAGAATAGTAATAAGCTATCCTCTATTTATTTAATAAAGTTAATATAGAATGTTAAGTAAGTATATATAAGGATATCTAATGTAATACTTAGTAAGTTTAGTATATTAATAACTTCATATTTAGAAGTTACTCCATTAAAGGTTTTATTTAGCTAATTTACTTTAATATAGTATAGTAATAGCTATACTATATTCCTAACTTAGAACTTCTTAGCTACTTATTATATTTTATTAGTACTTATTTCGTTATACTATTATATATATATTATTACTACTTAAGTTATAGTAGTATTATACTTAAAACAAAACAGGAATACTAAAGTTTATTCTATGCTAGAAAGTATAATCTACTTTTCTACTTAAGAGTATATATAGAATAGGTATAATATTAAATTTATCTAAGAGTTTATTTAGGTTTACTCTAATAAGTAAAAAGCTTTTATTATCTAATACTAGTTAGTATATAGTAATATAACCTACTTAGTCTAATTATAAGAAAGTAATATATACTTATAGAAATACTTAAATCTTTAACATTGCTTTTTCTATCTTACTGTTTATCTAAAAATAGAATAATATTAATAATAGTTATTATATTCTTATTAATTAGTATAATATGAGCTAAAAATACCTATTTAATCTAAACTATCATTAGTAATAATCAAGATAGGGAAGCTATAGAACTACTATTAAATATCCTAGAATTTCTCTATATAAGTTTTAGTTATTATAAATATCATAGTTTCTAATTAGATATAATTAAATAAGCTAATTAGTAAGTATTATTAAGAGTTTTAAGTTTTTATTATAGTAAATAATAATTTCATTATAAAATGAATACAAATCTAAGACTAAAACATATTAGGAATTAGTAAAAATCATAATAAACCTTAGTAGTATTATTAGCTTTTATGTGAATATTAGTAGATACCATATACTTAGGTAAAATGTTTAATATCTGTTGATATATTATCTTAATACTAACCTTATGAAAAGAAAATTAAATTAATATTGAAATAGTTTAGAACTAGAGAAATATAGATTATTTAGAATAATATAGTTATTAGTAGCTTATATTTAAAAACCTTAACCTAGTTCTAATATAGTAGAATATTATTTCTATTTATTACATAACTAGCTACTTATATTTATGTTCAGGTTTCGAGTGGGAATAACCTGACTTTTTAATAAATGGTTTCTAAGTAAACCTTATATATTAATATTACTATAATTGCTTAGTTCTATAGTTTTAGTAATATAATACTTTAGAATATAATATACCTATCTAGTAATTTACTAGTAGTATATCAGTAGGTATCTCTATTTATATAGCTTTTCTTTTATTTCCCTCTTTCTATATATTATAAGTTAGGAATACTAAGGAAAGCTTACTTGTATCTTTAAAGTTACTTTAGACAAGTATAAAGATATGTCCTATAGTTTATATAGAAAGTTAAGATAGCTAGAATCAAATCATTTATCATATAATATAGTAGCCTAAAGTTACTATCAAATAAAAACCTTTTTATAACTACTTTAATTAGCCTATTAAGTTGAAATGTTATAAATTATAGAGACCTACTTATTACTATTATACTTTTTCCGATTAGACTTTTAACTATAAACTTTTATAATTGTTTAACTTCTACTTCTTAGAGGGGTAAGGCTGGGCATTTAATAATGGCTTTATTATGACAAATAGCTACTAAGGGTATAATATCTAAATATATAATATCTATACTAATATCTTAAGTAGTATCCTAAGTAGCTATAGCTTCTAAAACTACTAATAAGTATATAGTAATACTTATACTATTAGAATTAATTTATATAACTACTTATAAGTTAAATATAATAGCCTATATTATAATATTAGTAGCTATACTATTAGAAGTAATAGTAGCTACTATAATAATGTTTATGTATATCTTTAAATCATAGTCTTCTTTTGTAGAAATAACATCAACTTAACTATCTAACGGCAAATTAATAGTAACTCCTATACTATTAATTTTGAAAACTACTTTCAACTATAAAGATTACTCAAAGCTTCCTAGTTATCTATATAGCTTCTTTGATAATAATACTATCCTATATAAAATTGAAAATTAGCTAATAGTAATTTAAAACAATCATTCTCTACAATTTCAAGCTTCTATAATATATAAGATCTAATAAGCTGTAATTGAATTAATATATAGCCTATAAACCTAGTAGTATAACTATTACTATATATTATTCTTAGATTTCATATAAGCTAACTTTATAATATTTATTTATTACTATTTAACTAATCTTACTTTATAAGAATTATACTTAGAGTGATATATATTTAGCCTCCCGCCTAGTGGATAGCTTTATATAATGCCTAGTCAATAATTTCTATAATAGGAAAACACCTAGTTATATATTATAGCTTATATATATCTCTATAAGTAAATATAGTTAAGAGAACCTAGTAGTATAGCTATTAGTTTAAACCTAGCTTTACTTTAGAAGGATATAGAGGCTAAAAAGTAATAGAATAATAACTAGATATATAAACTTACTAATATAAGCTTTATCATAGTCTATATAGAAGGTTATAGCTTGATATATTAATAATAGCTTTCAAGTATTGAATTTATTATAATAATACTTATAATATTGACTTATACTAGCTAGATATAACGCTATTAGTATATCTTAATAATACTGGCTATAAATTTAGAAAGAGAGTAATAGAAGACTAGCCGACTGTCTTATGACAATACTACTGATAATAATAATAATAATAATAATAATAATAATACCCCTAGCTACTATCTATTAGTATACTTAACTCTTATAACCTTAAAATCAATATCGACTTTTTTAAAAAGTCATTAATAAGTACAAGAACTATAATTACTTTTATAAAAGCCTAAAGGGGCTAGTTTTATATAAGAGCGACTTTACTATTCTTTTTAGTTTCCTTAAGATAACTATAGTTATATTTAGCTTTAATATATTATTAGAAGATATAGCTATTAATAGAGCTAGAAAAACAAAATAAAGATAGTAAAAAAGAATCTAATACTTAAGAATAAGGTATTTGGAGATAACTCTAAATACTTTAGATATATCTTAGAAGTAGCCTATTAGATATCTAAAAAGGTATATATATTAAAGTCTATTACCGAAGTAGTTATTAGTTAATAGTAGGGAAGACTAAAATATAGCGCTATTATAATAACTTAAGGTTTAATATGTCGTATTATTTATTATTAGTATAACTTTATTGTGTGATATTTAAAGACTTGAAGTAATTATAGCTATAGTTGTTAGTATAGAATAAGTTAAGATATAAGTTTTAGTTAGGAATTGAATATTTCCTATATAAAGCTAAAGACTTAAGAATTATATTTATATAATCTATTTCATATATTTCAATATAAAGACTAATCCCTATTAAAGTTTTATATTATATAGTCAGTAATTTATTATTGTAGGCTGTGCCTTAATAGAACTAGCTATAGCCAGTAGAGCTTTTTCTGCCGCTATAGATTGTAATAGACCTATTTTATATATATTCTATAGCCTTTCTAAAAACTCTTCTTCTTTAACTTAGATTCTTTCAATTAAAATACCCCTACATTTAACTATATAGGCTATACTGTTTATGTATCTAAGCTTAATATTATTTATATACCTATTACTAATTATACTATATAATACAAGTATATGGTAAGAATAGTTTAATTATAAATGTTATAGGGGTTTTATTAGTACTATAATATAATAGAATTAGTAGCTTGCTATACTAACTAATATAATTATCTAATTATAAGCCTATATAGACTTTATATTATTAAGTATATTTATAATAAGTATTAAGGCTTCTTTAGAGTTAGCTTTAAATACTAATTTAAATATACCTATATAACGACAATTTATACCTCATTCTAAGAAGGTTTTAGGAAGTTATAATAAATAATTAATTTAAGTGTAATAGATTTATAATAAGTCTTTTATTAATTATATATTTATTATAAATGATTAGGAGGCTTAGTGCCTTATTAACTTATATCTAGATATGAAAGTCTAGTTAACTATAGTGGAGTTCTATAGAAGTAGTAACTCTTAAAATATATATAATTCAAATAACTTCTTTATTTACTTAGATTAGATATATCAGGATCTGAATATAGCAGATTATATTTTAATATATCTTTTAAATAAGTATATTAAAGACTATAAATATTTTACTAGCTTCTTTTCTTATTTTAAGACGTTATTTACTATAATAAGTAATATCTTATGATTATATTCCGTTACTTTTACTCTTTACCTAGTATAGTATCTAAGCTTTTCACTCTATATATAGATTTAACTATAAACCTTTACCTAATAATAGCTATTAGAAATAATATGCTTAAGAGGTAGAGTTTATACTAGCTAAACCTTAGGCGCTAGTATTATCTCTATAGGTTTTATCCTATTTAAACTATTTAAAATGGAGCTTTATATAGTATATATAGTTATGTTTAGTTATATAAAATATAACCTAGATTTTACCTCTCTAATTATATGTAATAATTAAGAATCTTATAATACTAAAAAGCTATTAAGCTAAAAATATATATTATAATAATTTAATATATCTCAAATATTAAAATATTTATTAAAAACACCTTTTTTTTATCTTTAAGAGAGCTAATTAGTAACTTACCTAATATAATCCTTTTTAAGTAGAAGCTAAGATTCATAATTTATAAGATTATTTTAACTCTAAGATAACTACTTACTAAAGCTTCTTTTTAGAATTTCCTTATAAGTGTTATTCTTAAGTAATTTTCTAAAAACTAAGAAGTATTAATAAGTTTTTAAAATATTTAAATTAAATATTCTTAAAAGTTCTATTTTTATAGAAGTAAGTTATAAGGAGGATTAATAATTTTTCATGGATATTATTATGGACGTCTATATAAGTAATATTATAAACCTTGTAGAGAAAGGTTTAGAAATTTATTTAGTTTTCTATAGTTTCTATATTTTGAAAACTTAAGAATATTAATATAAGTGATTAAACTAAACTTATATAATAGTTTAGATCTTTAAATATATAAGTAAGATATTCTAATTTTAATATTACTATAAAGAGGAAAATATAGTAATATAAACTACTAATTTTTATAATTACTTTAATATTATAAATGATTTGTATTTTTCTAAAATACTATTTTCATATACTATATGATAGTTTAATCCTTTAGACTTAAATATCTTATTATACAAATAATAATTAAGATATATTTTTAAAAGTAGTAAGATATTATATATAGAATTTAAATAGTTAGCTATACTTTTTCTATTATTAGAATATTTTAAATTTATAATCTTATATTTTATTAGTTTTTATACTAATTAAATCTTACATATAGAGCTATATACTCTTAATTATAGCTATTTAAATTTTATACTTATAGATAAAGTTATTTTAGTTATTACAGAAGTAATATAATATCTCTCCAAAGCTTTCTTATATAGTAAGGCTAGTTATAATACTTTGAATATTATAATAAAAGCTTTAGTTACTACTTTAAATACTTAAGATAATAAGAGATACTTTTAAAGTTTAGATAGATTTCTATATTCTCTAAAGTATAAGTTAAGTTATATTTTAGTATATTATTATTATATATACTTTTAGTTAGCTTATAAGAACTAGGTATTAAATATTTTAACTAAAAGGAAAATTAAATAATCACTAGTTTTAGATTTAGATCTTCTAAGGAGAATTTAAATTTTTAAATAATAGTAATTATATAGTTCGCTTTCTAGGTAAAATAATTATAATATTACATAATAAATATACTATAAAGAAGGATTTGAATAATACCTTTTTAAGACTCTTTTATTTTTAATTTAGATACTTTAATTTATATTCTCTAGGATATAGAGTATTTTATAATCTTTTCAAAAGTTTTTATAATAGGTTATATTTAGTATAATATAAAACTTATATTTATTAAAGACTATAGAGATACTAAGATATTTATTGTAATTAATAAAAATAAAGAAGTTAAATTATATTTATATAATATCACTTTCTATACTACTTTAGTTATAAATCTTATTTTATTTAGTAATTATAAAAATAAGGTTACTAGTAAGATATTAGGTTAAACTACTTATCTTAATTATAGAGAAGTAATTATTCTGAAATTATAGCTATTAATATTGAATATAGCTAGTAAATCTTTTAATATTATAAACCTTACTAGAAGTTAATTATTCTAGTAGTATAGTTAGTATAATATGAGTTTTCTCTTAGATATTATTACTACTAGTAGTATATTATAGATATTATTTAAAGATTCCTAAAAGGTGATAAATAGTTCTAGTTTTAATAGCTAGGGTATTTTAATAGAAAACTTCTTAACTATTTTATTTTTACTCTATAAGGTATTTATATGATTAATAGCTATTTAAAATATAATAAATACTAGTTTATTTAGGGGGTATATAAGACTTATAATATTAGTAAGGTAAAATGTAAAGTCTACTATATAGAATATAAAAGTACTTTATATCTTACCCCTAGGTAATATATTACTTTTAACTTCTACTCCTATTATTAAAATTATAATAATTATACTTTAGCTCTAATATTTATAGATAGAACTACTAATTACTCCTAAGACTTTTGTCTTATTAATTATACTAAAGCTATTATTATAAGAATATCTAAAAGTTTTATTATATTCTTCAAATATTAATATAATATTGATATTAAGGTTCTCAAATATAATAATAAAGTCTCTATATATAAAAACCTAAATTATGATCTAACCTCTTAAAATATATATCTTAAGTTATTTATTCTATATATTTAAAACTAAAATAGAAATACTAGGTATATTAGAATAATTATCAATATATATATAAAAGCTATAAAGTATAAGAGTAAACTACTTTATAAACTCTAACCTAAAACTTTATAAATAGTAATATTTCTTTATAACTAAATACTAATATACCTTTTAAACTAATAAATACTATACTAGAAGCTTTATAAAGCTACTTAAAGAAATAATACTATAGAGCCAGACTTAGTTTACCTCTATATTTAT
>QAPF01000838.1:0-17358 GCA_004367935.1 Colletotrichum sidae | reverse complement strand
ATATAATATATATTAAAATTATATTAGATTAATATATATTAAAGTCTCCTAGATAAAATTATTACTAATATAAGATATAATTTTACTACTAAATGTTTTAAAAGAAAGATTCATAGTATAAATAGTAAGACAAAGATTATATTAATTTGAATTTATAATAGTATTAGTAAAATTAAATAGTATTATACTTCCCTATAGAAAATATATAAAATTATATATAATAAAGTACTAGAAATATTAAGAGATAAATTATTCTAAAGTACTATTAAACTAATAAATAATAATAGTAATTTTAATAGTTTTATATTAACCCTATTTATTTTTAAAATATATTTATATTTCAATATAATATTACCACTATCTCTAAATATAATAAGATATATAATAATTATCTATAAAGTAATAGAAGAAGTATATAAGATCTATATATAATACTAAATCTTAGATATTCTAAATATATATAATAATCTTTCTATAATATCTATTTACTAGTTCTTATTATAATTAGATATATATATCTATTAAAAGTATTAGAATTAAACTAGATCCTTTAGATTTATCTTAGTTAATAGGGAGAAATATATTATAGAAATAGAAGAGAGGCTTAATACTTTCTAAATAATAATAATTAAACTATATTACTAATTTTAAATTAACAAAAGTAATAAGGAGAATCTATATAATAATAAGATTAAAAGAGAAATTCTACTTAAGAAGATAATTATAGTAATAATATTTCAAGAAATACTAAAGTAATAAAGATGACTATATAAGAATAATATCTTTATTATAAAGGCTAGTCTTTCTAATACTATATATTATAATATCTATTCTATAATAAAAGAAGTAGAAATACTAGTTAAAACTATAGATTTCTATTAATATAGCCTTATTATAATATTAAGTAAGCCTTTTAAATGAATAAAAAGTTATATATAATAGAATAAGAAACCCTCTTAGCAAAAGGAATACTACGCTATAAATATTTTAATATTTAAAAATATAAATAAATAAAAATCTTTAGTTTTAAATTTATTAATAAAGTTAAAAATACTAATAACAT
Source organism: Colletotrichum sidae (assembly GCA_004367935.1). Taxonomy (NCBI): domain Eukaryota; kingdom Fungi; phylum Ascomycota; class Sordariomycetes; order Glomerellales; family Glomerellaceae; genus Colletotrichum; species Colletotrichum sidae. The sequence continues at coordinate 16,295 of QAPF01000838.1, read as the reverse complement.
ACTATATAAAAAGTTATACCTAATTATCAAGAGATTTAATAATTAGGGGAAAACTAATATCTTTATATAATTACTAATAATATAATAAGTTAACTATTACTTTATATTAGTATTACTAATAATACTATATTCTAATATTCCTATAGAAGTCTACTTCTATAATATTACTTAAGTATATATATAAGTAGAAATACTACTAAATTACTTTATTCTAATAAAACTACTTATTAGCTTATAGTAGGTATATTTAGAAAGTATTATTATTATTATTATCTAGCTATTATATAACTTGATAGAGTTAGATATATATTGATATATAATATATTCTAATTACTATAAAGAAAAACTAGAAATAGAAACCTTATTATATAACTTATACTTTATAATCTCTAGAATAAATAACCTATACTTTAGTATTATAAGTATATAGATACATAATATTTTTAGATTCTACTTATTTAAGTTTAATAATTAAAAAGAAGAAGAACTCTAGTAAGTAGGATTTATAGTAAAGTTGAAGTTAATATTTATAAATAGTAAGCTTCTTATTTTTAATAGAAATATAATAATTCTTAAAAACAATAGTAATATATTTTCTATTTAATAAGACTAGAATAAGAAGATTAAATTAATTAATTATACGTCTAGTAAAATAAAGTTAGTATATACTAAATAATAAATATAAGAGGTATACATAACTTCTATATACTAATTAGAAATATATTTTAACTTCTTTATTATAACTTAATATTAAAACCTAATAGAAGGAGATATTAAGAGATTTAATAAATACCTTATATAGTACATAAATAATTTAAAGTAAGGTTTAATATTTATTTCTATTAATATTAAAGAGATAAAACTCTATATCTTTATTAATAAATCTTTTACTAATAATAAAAATATAACATTCTAACTAAGATTTATTATTATCCTAGGAATAAAGAGAAATAATAAAGATAATAATACCTTTAAATTTAAAAGTAATATTATCTATTTCTCTTCTATTAAGTTAAAAAGAATTATATAAAATATATTAGTTTCTAAGGTTTATAATATAATTATAAGAACCAATATAAAGTATATAATATCTACTACTTTTAGATAAGTAATTAAATACTTAAAAATACTAATAATACTAATAGTAGTTTATATTAATTCTTACTCCTTTTATAAATACCTTATTAAGTTAAATACTACTAAAGAGAAATACCTTATAATGAATATTATAATATTCTATTAATTATATAAGTAAAAGAAGATTTTTAAAATCTATTAGATTAATAGTAAAGACAACTTTATAAATAGTTTAACTAAGGGATCTAATAATTAAACCTCTAAAGGATTTATAATAATAAGTAAGGTAATAATATAAATAGAAGGATAAATTATAAAAGCTACTAATAGTAATAAGAAGAAGAAAAAAAAGTAAGTAAAAAGTATATAGGATAATAAGAAGAAGGCAATAGAAAGAAAAAGAGGTATACTATAGTAGGAACCTAAAGTACTTAATATAATATTAAATAAAAAGCGTATTTTTATAGAGAAATATTATTTATAGTATTTCTTATAGTTTTTAATATATTTAAAAGGACTTATATAACTAGAGGTAATTTTGCGCTTATTTTACGTTTTATACTATTCTTATGTTTTATATTACTTTTGTATTTTATATTATCTTTAGTATTTAATATGTTTTAGCTATAAAAGAAAGTATTATTAATATTAGATTCAATATAGTATTAGAATAACTAAAGCTATAGTAGTAAGTAATTAAATAGTTAACCTACTTATTTAAACTAATAAGAATAAAAGGATCATTATATAGATTTATCCCTATAATATATAGTATATATATATATATTGTAATCTAGATATAGATATTATGAATAGAAATAACTAGTTATACACTATTTATATAATCGATCGATTACGACATTTACTAGTTATAAACCAACAATTAAGACTCTTATCAATAAAGAGGCAAATCTCCTTTTCAATAAATATAAAGTTAATCTTCTTCACTTCAACTATAATAAATTAAAATTATTAAAAGAGGTTGTTATAGAAACTATATAAAGCCTTATAGAATAACTAAACTCTATTGATATTATTACAATAACCTATAGATTAATAAATATAGATTTAAATATTTTAAAATACTAAAATAATAAACAAAGTAACATTAAACTTATATGTTTTACATAAGAGATAATAAAGTATAATAATAGCAAAGAAGAAGTATATGGTAATAGTAATTATTATAGTAGTATAGACTTCTTGAGATAACTAGTTATCCTTCTTATAATTACTATAAATAATTCATTAAGTTTTCAATCTTATAATATTATTTGAGGTATTAGCTTTAATATTAAAAATCCATATACCTAGAAGGACTTTAATATTAAAAAGCTTATTAATAATATAGAAGGTCTCCTTAGTAATTATCTAGTTAATCTTAATATTATATATAGGCTTTTAATAAGAGATTTAAAAAGGATTCTTTTTTACTTCTTTAATAATATAAAGAATAGAATAATTTAGAAGAACAACTTTTAATAGTATTATAATAATAAGAAGAGTAATAATAATTAAAATATCTAGATTAATATAAATATTAATAGTAAAATAAGCTTTCTTCTTATTATAAAAATAAAAATTATAGGCTTTATAATAATAATCTAAACGTTTTATTATAGTAGTATAATAAAAATAATTAAAAATAGAAATAGTAGGAATATTAACTAGCTCTATTATTAATAAATTAATAACAAGATTTAGATAATCTAACTCTTACTTCTAAATAATATTTATAAAGTTATTATCTCTCTTATTATTTATAATATTAATAGATTTTAGATAAGTAGTAGTAATAAGAAGAAATAAGTTTTCTAATAATAGAATTATATATTCTATAGTATAAATATTATTAATCTAAAATACTTCTGGAATAACTTCCTTTTCTTTTAATAAAACGTCTTCTATAGTAATAGTATTTCAATTTAAAACCTAATTAAAATATTATATCTATAAATTAGATTTATTAAATAGAATATTATAATTAATATGACTAAATTTAATATAGTTATTAAAAAGATATAAAATAGTCTTATCAAAACCCTTATAAAAATAAATATTATAATAGTAAAAAGTTTTCTTTATATTAGAAATATAAATATAGTAGATATAGCTATATAAAGAATTATAACTAATAAGAAAACCTTTTATAACTTATATTTCTATCTTTATAGTATAAGGAGAATACTTACCTCCTTTTTTATAAATATAAGTAATATATCTTAGTATATAGATATACTTAATATATAGAAACTTATAATTCTTAATTAAATTTAACTCTCTTATTATAATCTTATAAAAGCTAAGTTTCCCCTTATTAATTTAAAATAGGAAATTAAAGATCTAAATAGTAGTATTAAGAATATAATCTTAGATTTCCTTAGGTAGACTATTATTAATAAGTATAATATAAGCCTTTTGAATCATAATCTAGTTAGTATACTTAATCGCTTTATTTATTAATAATATATAAGTAGTAGTTAGATTAAACTAAATACTTATAAAATAGGAGTTTCTAAGTATTTTCTTAAGTTCTAAAGTATAATTATAAACCTATAACTTTATAGTTAATATAGTTATATTAGTAAAAGTATTATTAAACCTCTTAATAGCCTTAAGTATAATATTATAATAATAAGTATTAAGTAAAACAAACTAGTAGTAACTATTATAATAATTACAAATATAAGAAATATACTTCTTACTTATTATCAATAATAGCTTAACCTTAATAAAATTAAGATAAATCTCTTTACCTATTTAAGTAAGTAGGAAAAAAGTATTATAACTAATAATCTCTATAGATTTAGCGAAGTAGTATATTTTATAATAGAAAGAGTTAATCTCTTCTTAAGTAAATTATATATTTATATAGTAGTAAGTTTTAATAATTTATAATAAATAGATATAGATAAAGTATTAGTATATTATCTTAAGTATAAAATATATTTTTATCTTGATTCTAATTAAACTAAAAGTAGTATTAATGAAAATAGTAGTACTATTAGTCATATTAATAATATAAACATTACTTACTTAATAGCTCTTAATAAAGCTTTAATAAGATTAAGTATTAATAAGACATATAGTATAATAATTATATTTAATATAGTTTCTTTAAAGTCTATTTAAGCTAAGTAGATTAGTAGGGCTAAAAAAGCTATATTTAACCTCTTTAATAGTCTAATTAATAATTTTAGAGAAATTCATAAGATCTTCTATTTAAAAGTAGATAGTACTTATACCTTCTAATCTTACTAACTTACTATTAGTAGTAGTAAAAAGTTAGAAGTTATTATAAGTATTATATAGTATAAAAAGAATACGATTATTAAAAACCAAGTTAGAATAATCCAAGTTAACTATAATATCTAAACTTATAATAACTTTATTATTAACTATAGTATTTACTACTTTAAGTATTATTAATAACTTCTAAATAGTAAGACTAGTAATACCTAAACCTCTAATAATGTCTATAGATCTTTTAATAAAAACTAATAAAGTTAATATTAAAATTATTATATTAATATAATCCTTACTATATATATTTTTTATAATACAAGCTAAGAGTTATTTATAATACTTATAATCTATAAAGATAAGATCTAAATAAGTAATCTATTACTTTAAAACTAGATAACCTTTTTTATAATAAGAATATTTACTATTCTTCTTCTTAATAGGAATACTACTTAAAGTATTACTTAATAAGTTATTACTATTAATAGTAATTATCTTATAGTATAAAATAAGACTTATTTTTTATTCTTTATCCTAAATAAAAGTATAAATAGTTTCAATAATATTAACTTATATAGGTTTCTTATTATTATCAGTATAATACTTATAAGTATTAAATAATCTTAATTTAAAATAATTAAAGAATATAATAGCTTAGAAATAGTTAGTATTCTGATTATAGAAGCTTATAATATAAGTATATAAGTACTAAATATATTTAAAAGTATTATAAAGAGTTTTATAGTTATAAACATTACTTTTAGTAAACTTATTAATAAAGATACTAATAGTATCTTTAGAAACCTTAAGGATATACTTCTCTAGTATTCTTATAAATATATAGGAATTACTATTATTAGTCTAGTTAGTATTAAATAGCTTATTAATTAATATATTATATAATAAAATAAGTAAGTTACATATTATATTATAGTTATTTTCCTATATTATGTAGGCTAGTATATTAATAGTAAGCTTAGCTATATTAGAATTAATATACTTCTTCACTCAGTTTACTTGAAATATTATATTCATTAGTATATATTGTAAGGACTAATTAGACTTACCTCTTAGCTTTAGGAAAGATAAGATAACTATCCTATAGTTAGAATAATTAGCTATAGCAAAATTTAAACTACTAAAGATAAATTAAAGCCTAGTATTAATACAAGCTTTTACTACTAGTATACCAAAGAGGTTAGAAAAGAATATATATTAGATAGCTTTATATAAAAAATATTTTAAGGAAAGAAATACCTATTTCTTAATATAAGAAGAAGAAGTATGATAATTTCTATTATATCTCCTAGGTCTAAATAGTTACTAGGTTTCTAGTATTTAATATTTAGATTTTATAAGTAATTCTAAGTATTATTATAGCTACTAATTCTTTTGAGACTAAACCTAATAAGTAATATAAGTAAGGTATTTAGAACTATATAGTCCGAAATAGTAATATATTAAAAGTAGATATAAAGGTAATAGGAGGTTTATAAAGAGTAAACTATAACTCTTATTTAATAACTAGCTAAAGGGTTAGTAATATATAAACTACCTAAAAACTAGGAAAAACTACTCTTATATAATTATAGAATAGTAAGAGAAGCATTTACAGTTAAATAAATTAATAATTAGATCGTAGTTATTAAGAATAGTTACTAAATCTAACTAAATAGTATAGTTAATTAATAAATTTAATTAGTATTTATAAAATTAATATTCTTATTCTAAATAGAACAAAAGAACTATAAAACTAAACTAGAGGTTAAACCTATCTAAACTAATTTGATTATATTTATTTACTAATAATATATGAATTTAGAAACATAAGAGAAGTTATATAAATAGAAGATGAAAGAAATATAATAAGGAAAATACTAGTTATCGCTATAGTATTATACTGAGTAATTAGTATCATATTAAAATCTAAATATACTAAGATTTAAATAAAATAAGAGAGAAACTTTTATCTATTTCTACTAATTATATTTAGATTAAAAAAAAGAAATAGGAAAACTAAAAATCTTAATCCTAAAAGCTAGGAATATTATAATAGAAACTAAAAAGTTGTAGGAATTTTGATTGTATTATACTAATAAGCTAATATAAGGCAAAAAGTATAAATAGATATATATAGATTTATAGCTTTTTTAACTATTCCTATTTTTATAAATAATTAGATAAGTAAAACTATTAATTCTATTAATACTAAACAGTAAGTAATAAGATACTAATAAGTTAGTATAATATAATAGCTAAAGGCTTAGTAAGAGAAGGTATAATAGTAGAAACTAGGTCTTTATAAATTATAAGATTTCGACTTAGTAGGCTAATTAGTAGTAGCTATAAGAAAGCTTTTATCTTATAGTAGCTTTAGGCTACTATATTATTTAATATATAATCTAATTCTAACTATCTTAGCTTTCTATATAGACTATAAAATATATCTTTAAAACTATCTCCTCTTTCTAAAGCCTTAAGTCCTAAGGCTTATAATTACTATATAGCCGCTTTTTTGATTGAAAAATAGCTTTACTAGCTACTTGCCGACTATTAGTAGTTATGAAAGTAGAAAGATTCTTCCTATATACATATATATACATATTAATATATAAGGCTCTTATTATTATATTAAGTTAATGAGACTTTCTATAGGCTTCTATTAACCTACAAGGTCTCCTGCCTATTAGCAAGACTTCAGTATATTAACTAATAAGGCTAATATATTAACTAAGATCTTTAAATTAAACTAAGGTATCTAATTCCTTCCTATATAGAGTAAGGCGTCTGATAAAATATCTTAATACTAATTAGATATATAAGGCTTCTTATAGCTAATTAGAAAACTAAAGAATAAATATATACTTACTAATAGATTATCTACTCTCTAAGGTAGGTTTATTATACTATAGGTTTGTACTAATCCTAAGCTTAATATAACTCTACAGACTTTTTAATAAGCTTTTAGCAGCAAGCTACTTATGGTAAACTCTTTTAGGGTAGCCTAACTTCTAGTAAAATATATAAAACTTATTATAATAATAAGTAGCTATAGTATAATTTAACTTATTATATATTTTATATAAGATTTCGAAGTATAGTTACTTTAGGATTTCTTCTAGAATATTAATTTACCTATAATAATTAGGTATTAAGCTTTTAGTAGTAGTATTATAGCTACTAGCTTTTTTGACACTAAGTATAGCCTTTTTCTTAATACTACTAAAGTTCTCCTTATAAAGCTATAATATCTCTTAGAAGTATTTAGCTATTAGAATTATAACTCTAGGTATTTAGTTGTTAAATTTCTAATATTATAAATACTACTAGAATCTAGCCTTAAAGTAATAGAAGAAGGTAAATATATAAAGTCTTAAGGCTTTCATAGGGATACCTAGAGCTCTATAAATTGCTAACTATTTAGTATAGAATTTTAATAAAGACTAGCTTGTATACTAAAGTATACAAAGTATACTATATAAATATAATTCTTATAGGGTAGAATTAGTTAACAAATAGTATATAAATACTATAAAGTCAGCTTATAGAGAGTCTAATAATAATCTATAGTAGTAGTTATACTACTAAGTCTAGAGGCTATATATTAACTTTATTATAACCTATTAAATCTTATATATTTTAGAGGTTTCTAGTTATAAAGTATAGCTATTTAAAGTTACTATTAGCTAATCCTTAATTCTATATAAAGTAGTACTTTTATAAAGAAGATTATAGAGATAACTAGGAGGTTCTAAGTAGTTCTTATAGTTAATAGTTATTTTAAGAACTGATAGTACTAGAGTTGCTAATAGTTTGGCACTAAGTAGCTATATTAATATAATTTTTATAAAAGAAGACTATTACTTAAGAAAATATATAAATATTACTATAGTAATATTACTTGATTTAATAGCTATTATGTTACTTAACTTATTAATAGCTAAAGGAGTTAATTTTAATAGTATAAGTATTACTTTATACTTACTAACAATTTTAAAAGCTATAGCTATTTGGAATTTAGATAGTATAAATATTATTTTATCCTTACTAGTAGCTTTAGAAGTTTCTTTAATTATAGTTATTTTTAATACAGCTATAGATTTTACTATAAGTGCTTTGCATTTAGATACTATATATTTAGATATTATATATTTAGTAGCTATTCGTTATAATAGAGTTATTATTAAATTCCTAGTCTGACCTCTCTAGGAAGTAGAAATTAAAGAATTATAAAGTAATAGTTAAAAGTCTAGCGAAGGAAAATATAATAGTAAAAAGTAAGTTTCTATAAGTTATAAGATTTCAATTTAATAGGCTAATTAGTAATAGTTATTAGAAGGCTTTTATCTTATAGTAACTTTAAGCTACTATATTATATAATATATAATCTAATCCTAATTATCCTAGCTTTCTATATAAGCTATAGGATATATCCTTATAGTTAGATAATATTATATTTATTCTAAATTAGAAGGATATATATATATATATATTAGTTATATTATAAATTGTAAAAGTATACTTATTACATCATAAGATAAAGTATAGAATTATAAATTATAAGATTAAAATAGATATAAACTTAATACTAATAATCATTCAAAAATAGGAGACGATAAGGTTTTATAGTTTAGTTCAGACTATTAATACTAATTTCTATATTAAAGAAGTTTGAAGAAATGAATAGGTATAGAGATAGAACTAATAATCTCTATATGAATCAAATAGTTAGTCTTTATAAAGAAGATAGTTAAAAGCTTGATGATTGTTCTTCAAAATAATAAGGAGAGAGAAGTAGTAATAAATATAAATTCTTACTTATAAATAGACTTTATTGATAAATAACTATTTATATTATTAAGACTAATTTTAGGTAAAATAATTATCCTTATTTTAAAAGGATTAAATAGTTCAATATTAGAATGAGGGAAATTATACTATTTAATATTCTTTTTTATAGATTTAAATAGCTATTTATAGAGATTATACTAGTTATTTATTAGTACGCATTAATTAGACGAATATATAGACTTCTTATTAGAATAGTGTTCTATAGGCTAAAGCCATATTATAATAAATACCTAAATAAATACTTAGTATTATCAATATATATCAATTATTAAATTAGAAGTATTTACTTAAGAAATTATTATGAATAATAAGACTACTTATATATTATATATTAATAATATAAAAGAGGATTTTAAAACAAAGATAGAAATATTTAAAAAAAGAGATAAAGATATTATAATTATAAATTCTCTTAAAAGGCTTATGGGTAAGTAGAGAGTATTTAATAAAAGTATAGTGAAATTAGTCTTAATCTTTAAAGATATTAAGTATATTATTAATTCAGAATTAAATAAGAAATTACGTTATAAAGCTATATATATACTTAATAAATAGTAATTAGAAGAATTAAAAATATATATTACAGAATGCCTAGCAAAGAGTTATATATAACTATCTATAAGTAAAGTAAACATATTAATCTTTTTTATCTTAGACAAAAATAGCTCCCTATATCTCCATATTAACTATAGAGAATTTAATATAATTATGATTAAGAATTAATATTTATTATTACTAATTAGTAAGTATCTAAATAACTCTAAAAGAATGATATAAATCTTAAAGCTTGATTTTAAGAATATTTATTATTATATTAAAGTCAAACCAGAAGCTTATTAGAAAGTAATATTCAAAATATAATATAATTACTATAAATATACAATAATACTATTTAGTCTTATTAATATATTAATAGCTTTCTAAATATATATTAACTATATACCTACTAATTTAACTAATATATATTATATAATATATATAGATAATTTTATAATATATATAATAAGTATTAGAAAAGGCTATATTAAAATATTATTATCAGCAGTTATTGAATTATACAAGACATATCTATTCACTAAACTTTCTAAATATAAATTAAATTCTATATAGAAGAAATAAGCTTTCTAAACTATATAATTATTTAGAAAAAGGCTAAAATAAATATAAGAAGAATCCAAACTATTATTAAGTAGAAAGTACGAGAAATATTTAAGGAAGTTTAAGTATTCTTAAGTTTTTATAATTTCTATTATAGGTATATTAGTTATAGCTATAACGGGTTTAGCCCTAGATTAACTAGGAGCTAGCTATAGTAGTTAGCAGGGGGGTAAGAGGGCTGAAGTTATACTTTAAGGGGCAATATATCTACTAATAGCTATAGGAAAAAGCGAGCTATCAGCTCCTCCCTTTATTAAATATAATATTTTAAATAATAATAACTTTTTAGAAAGTAGAAATTTAAATCTTATAGAAATTATAAGGATTTAGAATATAACTTACTAAATATTTAATATATTTCTTAAGTTTAATTCTGAGTTTAATATTTTAAATAATAATAACTTTTTAGAAAGTAGAAATTTAAATCTTATAGAAATTATAAGGATTTAGAATATAACTTACTAAATATTTAATATATTTCTTAAGTTTAATTCTGAGTAACCTTCTTATAATACCTTATTTATAATATTTTTAAGTAAGTATACTTAATACTTATAAATATAAATCTATCTTTAGTAAAGTTATAAGTCTTCATAAAAACTAACAGTATATTCCAGTACTTACTAATGAAAATACTATTTAAACTAAGTCTTTTTAGCTTTATATAGTAATTTCTCGTTAAATTTAATATTCGGAGATAGATTATATAGTATAATTACTATTTAGATTAATTTATTTAGAATTTAAATAGTAGTGTTATAGCTTCTTATATTTTTGTTTTTTTTAAAAAATTAGTTCTTTTCTCATCTACTTACTTCTTTTTACTAATTCTTTAATATAAGAGGGAGATAACTTAAAATTAATTCCTTATTCTATTATTTATACTTAGAAAGCCTTTTGCTTTATATAAAGAATATTTAGTATCTAGCTAGGACCTATACCCCAGCCTACTTTATACTAACTACTATAGCTACAATTACTTTAAGTCTTCGAATATTATATAATAATATTATACTAATAGTATATAATATAATATTTCTCACTTTTAGTTATCTTAGTTAACAATACTATCTTAAGCCTTTCTAACTATTAGCTAATAATTATAATAGATTTCGATATATATATTCTTTCAGAATAAAGTAATACTTGATAGGTTACTTCTAATATATATTTGAAGTATTTAGAATTATTACTAAGTATTATACTTTTAAACGTTAGTTTGTTCCTTTGTTTCAAATCTTATACTTCTTAGTTATACTAATAGTTTTATTTATTAGTAATATTTTAAAGTTAAACTTAGGTTTAACTATTTTAAGAAGGTTAGAAAGAGTAATAAAGTTGCTTTTATATAATACTAGCTTATTTAGGTTTTTCTTAAGGTAGCTATAGTTTTTGTAATTATTAATAGTCTTGATAAGATTAATATTTATATTGAAATTATAGAAGTTAAGTATAGTAATAGTAGCTAGGAGTAGTTGATACTTATTATTCTTATTATTATTATTAGTAGTAGTATTATTATAGAGATAGCTATTAACTTATATTCTAGGGATAAAGAAAGGGCTAGTCTAGAGTCTATTACTCTTTTTGATCTATAAGGCTAGTGTTATTAAAATATACTAGTAGTATTCCAGCTAGTATAAGTTAAGATTATAAATACTACTATATTAAATTTAATACTTTAAAAATACTACTATAAAAACTATCACATAGCGTATACTAATAAGTTTCTATACTTAGTTGTTACTTTATTACTTTATATGACTTTTTTTTAGGTTAAAGCTAGGTTTAAATTAAATATTATACTACTTGGTGCTTTTACTATCTTTACTTATAGAGATATATATAAGCTATAATATATTACTAGGTTTTTTCCTATTATAAAGATTGTATACTAAGTGTTATATAAAGCTACTTACTAGGTAGGGGCTGAATACGTAATATATTATTATTTATATTTAGTGGCTATTTTCTCTATGAATTACTGTGATAATTCTTCAATATTTTATTAAATCTTATTTATTAAAAGATCTTTCTATTACTTTACCTCATCTTCAAATACTATTAGTATTTAAGACATTATATGATGGGTCTTATTAAATAATGTAAATATAAAGAGAAAGTTTAAAAATTTATCTTTAATAATAAGTATTTAGGAGTTACCTATATTAAAGTTAGGAAAGTTAAATTCATTTTAAGTAATATAGTAAAAAAGGTAAACTAAATATAATTTTAAGGTTTATCTAGAGATAACTTATTAAGAGTAGGCTTTTATATAGTAAGAGTAGTCTAGTTGTTTCAATTTTATAATTTTTACTTTTTAAATATTAAAAACTAAATACTGAAGAGTATTATATCTAAAATATCTTATTTAAATGTATTATATATGAGTATTATTGTATTCTACTTCTAAGAAAACTATTATAAAACAAAGTGGAGAAAATGAAATATCTAGAAGTTTTAAAATAATATTTAAACCATTTAAATAAATTAAATCATAGTTTGAAATTAACTTATATTTAAGGAATATAAGATTATGCTTTCCAAATACTTCTTTTGTAATAATAGATTAATTAATTAGATTAAATCTAAAAGTATAATTTATTAGAGCTCTAGCTATTTAGCTATTACTCATATCTATCCTAGTAACCCATTTTAAATAAATAAAAGCTTAAGTATTCTCTATAACTCTTATAACCCTATATTTTCTGTTTATTATAAAAAATGAATTATTAGAGTTAAGATTATACTATCTTATTTATTTATACTCTAGATTAATGAAATTATAATATTAGAATATTTAGTAAATAGACTATTTAGTAGCCTGAGTATAATAAAGCTAAAAGCTCTATATCATATAAGGTTAGTCTTTTTAAAAATAAACTCTATTTAGATTTTAATATTATAAAATTCCCTACTTCTTATAGAATCTAAACTTCTTATTATTATTACTATTTATATTAATATTAATACTATTTTTAGATATTATTCTAAATAACTCATTCTTTAATAATTAAGAATTATTAATTCCCTTTAACTTTTAATAACTATTTATTATTGAATTAAAAAGTTATAAGTCTAACTTTATATTGACTTCTCTCTTTATATTATATCTTTATTTATACTTATTATTAATATTGATATCTATATCTTTATTAGTATTTATTCAGACTATACTATAGACTATATTCACTAACTCTAAGCCTCGTTTTACCTATCTATTTATATAAAACCTCTTTTAATTATTTTTATAAAACTCTATAGCCTATTCCTTTTATATTCACTTTAACTAATTAATCAACTCCTTTTATTTATTAATCAAATTCATATCAGATAAACCTATAAGGAAGCTATATTAAGTAGAATAATAAAGTTACTATTAGGCTAATAAAAGAAATAATTAAATAATAGAAACTAAATACTTCTTATATTCTAAGTCTATTAAAACCTTCTATAAACTAATTCTTTAATCTATTACGACTTTTTATAAATTAGTTTTCAAGTCGATTGAAATCTTTATAAATTAGAATCCTAAGTCTATTTTAACTTTTGTAAATTAGAACTTTAGGCTGTTTCCAATTTTTATAAAAGAATATCTCTTATAGGATTTAAATCTTAGACTACTATAAGTAATAGGAATATTAATCTATTTATTCACTATTAAGTTATATTATTATTAATTTTTCAATTAATAATAATTTATTAGAATTAGATCTTAAGTATTTCAATTCTACTCTAAGATTTGAATTAATTCCTTTCTAAATAACTATTTTACTTTCTTAAATTATTACTTAAGAATATAAGTAATTCTAAGTTATACTTTATCTCTAAGGTTAATATTAGTTGTATTATACTGTAGGGTATATAGTAACTATATATATTACTATATATATAGTAGTATGCCTTCTGCGTCCTACTAGTAATAAGTACTAAGTATCTAGTACTAGTTATAGCTAATTATATAGTAATTAGTAAGTAGTTATTATACTATAGATCTAGAGCTTTATATAGTATTTCATACTATATAATATAAGAATAATAATAATAAAGAATTAGAATACTACTTTATATTTATATAGTAAGATTATATATAATATATATTACCTTTTAGATAGATTAATACTAATTAGTAGTTAATCCTTTTATTATATTATTATACTATAGATTAGTAAGACTTATTATAATAAAAGAAGTAATTATAAAAATTCTAGATTTAAAGTTTATGTAAAATATAGAATTATAAGATTTATTATTTAGATACTTTAGATCCTCCATACTTTAAGACTTCATTAGGAGCTTCTAAATTATATACTAATTCTTTATAGATAGTTATTATTATAATACTAATAATTATATTTAATTTAGTTTTAAAATAAGGTACTTTCTAATAGCTACTATTAGGAGGTTAATAATTATTCTTACTTTTTACTTATAGGAGTATATTTAGTAAATATAATAACTTTCTTTAAGTTATTACTAGAGTTTTAATATTAAAGGTTTATAGTATTTCTAGTTTTAACTCTTTAAGAGATCTATATAGCTTCTTAAAAATTCTTTTAAAATTCCTATTTTTATAATAATATTTAAATTAACTCCTATAGATGAAATACCTACTTTAAATACTTCTATACTTATAATAATAACACCTTTACGTATTTCTTTTTCTATAAAGTTATACTAATATTTTAATTTAATACCTTTCAGCTAAATCTCCAATTTTAATTATAAGAATATTATAGATGAAGACTTTATAAAAGTCTCTATTTATATAATTTACTAGGTAGCCTTCGATATTTATATAAGACTTTATAATTTTAAACTCTTTGAAATATTTAAAGGCGACTTTAAGGATTAGCTTCTAGTAACTTAGCAACTTATTAGTATTTTTATATTATACTATTTTAGAGATTATTTTATAGTATATAGTATTAAAGTTAATATAGATAGTAATTGAATCTTTATAGTATTATACTAACTATTTTAATAATAAGAGTTTACCTTATAAACTTATAAAGAACTTTAAGAAGTTTTAAAATACTATATTAACCTTAAGAATAACTTTAAAAAGTATTTTAAATAAGTTGATAATTTTATAATAGAACAATTAGACTTTATTCTATCCTTTTATTATATCTAACTTAAAGTTGAATATATAATACTGATAATACCTTTATAATAAGAAGTTAAAAAGAGATACTTATAATTAATTTAAATAGTTTATATACTTATAGTATTATAGTATAAAATAGGAGACTTCTATTATAATAATCAATCTTATTAAACTCTTATTTAACTATTTTAGAGTTTCTTTAATATTAAGAGAATTATTATAAATATACTTTACATCTTACTTCTATTATTCTTTTTAATAATATTTTAACTATAAATTATATAAATTTTATAAAGGTATATAATAAGAATATAAAGTNATACTATAGATTTTATAAAACTATATAATAAGAATATAAAGTATAGTAGAAGCTTATATAATATATTTAAAACTAAGATCTATATCTTTTATAATTACTACTTTAAACTTAATATTTTATATTATATATAAGCTAGTATATTTTCAATTATATTAAAAGATTAAACCGTTAAATATTACTTTGAATATTTAAATAATTCTAGTTTTAACTTATAGTTTAAATAGATAACTTACTATATTAAAAGCTACTTTAAAAATAATAAATATTAATAGCTATATTTCTCTAACTACTAAAATATTATATTTTGAAGTATTATAACTAAGAATTCCAAGAAGAATAAAAAAAAAGCTTTTAAAGCCTTTATATTCAAACTTATTTATATCTAAAAAGCCTTCTTATTAAACTTCTATATAAATATAGCATTTTACTTCTAACTTATAAATATATATTATGATATATTTAAGTACTAATTAGTTTTCTTTAGTTTTATAATAATATCTTAAAGTTTCTATAACTAATTAAGATTAATTAGAAGTA
>QAPF01000837.1:0-17346 GCA_004367935.1 Colletotrichum sidae | reverse complement strand
TAATATATAATATATTGTAAATATAATATATAAGCTAAAGTATAATATATATTATAGTATAACTATAGAATATTAACTACTATAACTATAGTATATAAGGTATTATAATTATAGCGTATATAGTTTGAACTACTTCTAATACTTTATAAAAGAGTAAACTTCTATACCTTTACTTTATTTACTTAAGAACTACTAGAAGTAAAAAGGTAAAATAAGTATGCATTTATAGAACAATTCTTATACAATTTATTCATATAGAAATATCATGGAACTTCTTATTACTTCTATTGGAATAATAGAAATAGAAGTTATATATTAGAATAAATCTAATAATAACTCTTTCTATAATAACCTTATACCTTCACGCCTTTATACTTTTATAGTTATATATAATTTACATGTCTTAAGATATTTGATTACTACTAATTATAAGTATTCTATTAGAATAATTATTACCTCAATATCTACAACCTTAATATCCCTCCTAAGCCTTATATACCCCTAAGATAAAACTTTATACTATTAATATAAAAATTCTCTACTACTAATATATATTAACTTATAAGCTCTATATAAATATAATAAGACTCACCTTATTCTTATTAACAAATAATCATAATATATTAAATATAGCCAATTTATGAATAACATTTATATAGATATAATTACTTCTAATATAACTAGATACTTTTTAAAACTTCTATAATTATATTACTCTAATATTCTAAAATATCTAATAATCAAGATTATAATAATCTATTAATATTAAAGTATTATCTAATTAATACTTAACTCCTAATATTAATAACTCAATATAATAAGTTATTAATCAAGTAGATAATATTCTTTTAAATATCTAAAAGCTACTTATTAATTATAATATTTGAAATAACTTTATTAAGGTTTATTCTAATATAGTAAAAGCCTTAATTATAATGGTTATAACTAGATATTTCTATATTTATTCTATAATACTTTTTTTATAAATAGCTATATAGATTTTAAAGAAATTTTAATTCTATTATAAAGATATAGTATACTATTATTCTAGCTATTAAATTATACTAAAGATAGGATATAGAAAAGTAATAGATTATAGAATACCTAGCTTTTATAAGTATTCTATTTTATTCTATTCTTAAGAAGTTTATAAAAGTTCTTAACCTTATAACTTTAGTAGTTACTTTTAGTTATATATATTAAGTTCTATTTTTAATAAAACTCTCCTTATATAGATTATTACTATGAAGTCTTCTATTACTATAGAGTTAAATATTAGAACTAGGGGTATAATTAGCTATAATAATAGGTAATTTTACTACTATTTTAACTAGTTATAAGCTAGTATTAGTATGAATGCTATTATTAGGTAAAGTTTATAGTTAAATCTATAAATAAGATATAAAGCTTAGATACTAATCTAAGTATAGACTAAAGGTAATTAAATTATTATTAGTAGGAGTAGTATTATTATAAATAGCTGTTGACTTAAATATATTGAAGATAGCTATTGACTTATATTCCAAGAATGAAGAGAAGGCTAGTCTATAGTAGTCTATTACTCTCCTTTATCTATAAAGCTAGTATTATTAAAGTATACTGATAGTATTTTAACTAGTATAAGTTAATATTATAAATATTATTATAGTAAGTTTAATACTTCGAAGCTACTACTAATATATTAAGTTAGAACTTACTCTAGAGACTATTATATAGCTTATACTAATAAGTTTGTATACTTGATTATTATTCTATTATTTTACATTACCTATATATTTCTAGGTTAGAGTTAGATCTAAATTAAACGTTATACTACTAGGTCCTTCTTACTATATTTATCTATAGAGATATATATAAGCTATAGTATATTACTAGGTCTTTTTATTATTATAGAGACTCTATACTAAGTATTATATAAAGCTACCTACTAGGTAGGGGGCTAAGTATATAATATATTACATTATAATTACTACTCCTATAGTTTAATAAAAAGCTTTCACCTTAAGTGTAAATTCTTTAAATATATTATAATTCTATTAAAACACTATTAAAATATCGCTTATAATTAGATAATAATAATAATGAACCTTTTATTTAAATTTGACTTCATAGTAAATAGTACATTATATAAAAGAAGTAGAATATAATAAAAATACTAATAGATATTAATACTTTAGAACTCCTAATAGGAATTCTAATAGATTAATAAGAGATTAATTTAAAACAAGATAAAAACTAATCTTTCTAAGAAACCTTTATATAATTTTAATAAAACTGTGAAGTAGCCTTATAAATAATATAATTATCTTATATAAAGAGAAAACTACTTCTTATTAATAATTATTTTAAGAGAAGTACTTTTTACTTATTTATATAATATAGTTGTATTAAAGGTCTTTGATCTATTTAAAGTCATATGCCTCTTAGGACCCTTTAAAAGAAGTTATACCTAATAGTTAGCTCTTACCTTATGAATCCTATAGATACTACTAATACTAAGGAACTATTTAAATAGAAGAAACTTCAAATAGTAAATATAGTTAGTTAATATAATATTGAATAAATAGGAAAAGTATAAGTCTATCTATTATAATTATTCTATAAAGGATTATAATTATATAATACTAATACTAGTTAGCTAGTAGTAGCTATTACTAGCTATTAATAGTTACTAGCTATTAATAGCTAATAGTAGGAGCTAATAGCTAGTAGTAGTTACTATATAATTTATATAATTAGAAAGTATATAGCTATTAGTTATATTTATCTACTATAGGATTCAAACCTACTACTCTTACTATAATAATAAGAACCAGCTAGATATTAGACTACTACATCATATAGGTACTTATTTATATAATAAATAATTATATAATATAAATTAGAAGTTAAATAGACTTTTATCAAGAAATTAGAAGTTTCTAGTAGTTTTATAGTCTAACCTATTATTTGAAGTTTAAATATAAGCTAGTAATTATTATATAATATAAGAGCTTTAGTATAATTAAAGTATTGATACATTCTTCTAATATTCTTTTAAACATTATATGAGTTCTTATTATAGTATTTAAATCCTCAAGAAAATTTTTTATCTCTATTAGAAGCTTAAATAGATATTTATTAATTCTTTTATTAAAGTTGAACTAACTATAAATTAATCAGAGAAGTAGTTTTAAATAAGAAATATGTAGTTAAACTACTTCTAATTAGCTCTCTCTTATTATATTTAATTAGCTACTATTAATTATAATATTAGTAAGATAGATTACTATACTATAATTAAATAGTACTATATAATTATAATGAACCTTGAGATTCTTAGTATAGAGTTTGAAACTTTTAACTAAGTATATTTTCTATTCTAATTAAAATTAATAATTAAAAGAAGAGCTAATAGCTGGCTTTCTACTGTAACTATTAGTAGACATATTACCTCTTAAAATATAACTTCAACCCTCCTACTCCCCTACTAACTATCATAGCTAGCCCCTAGTTAATCTAAAGTTAAACTCCTTCTAGCTATAGCTAGTATACCTATCCTATATCAACTTTTTCAACATATGATTTAAATATCTCAAGACATTTAATTACTACTAACTATAGGTATTCTATTTAAATATTTATTACAACTTTAATATCTATAACTTTAATATCTTCTAGACTAAGTCTTATTTATTCTTAAGATAAAACTTTATACTACTAATATAAAAGTTCTCTACTATTAATATAAACTAATTTATAATCTTTATATAAATATAATAAGACTCAGCTTATTCCTATTAGTAACTAATCTTAATATATTAAGTATAACTAATATATAAATAATTCTTCTATAGGTAAAATACTTTTAATATAACTAGATAGTTTTTCAAACTTATATAATTATATTGTTATATTACTCTAGAGTATTTAGTAATAAGTATTATAATAATATATTAATATTCAAGTATTATCTAATGAATACCTTATCCTTAATATTATTAGCGTAATATAATAAGTTATAAATTAACTAAATAATATTCTTTTAAATATCTATAAACTACTTATTAATTATAATATTTAGAATAATTTTATTGAGGTTTATTCTAATAAAATAATAGTTTTAGTGATAATAGTTATAGCTCTATATTTCTATATTTATTCTATAGTATTCTCTTTACAAATAGCTATATAGTTTTCAAGGAGATTTCAGTTTTATTATAAAAAGTATAGAAAAATAATAGATTATACAACGCCTAGTTCTTAGTATTCTATTTTATTCTGTTTTTAAGAGTTTATAAAATTCTCAATCCTATAAACTTAGTAGTTACTTTTAGCTATATATATTAAACCCTAGTTTTAATAAGATTCTCCCTATATAGATTATTATTATAAGGTCTTCTATTACTATAAAGTTAAATATTAGAACTAGGAGTATAATTATTTATAATAACAAGTAATTGTATTACTATTTTAACTAGTTATAAGTTAGTATTAATATAAATACCATTATTAGGTAAAGTTTATAATTAAATCTATATATAGGCTAGAAAGCTTAGATACTATTCTAAGTATAGAGTAAAAGTAACCAAATAAAATAAATAATTAATTAAAATAGAGATATATAGATAATAAATATAAGAGTAGCCTGAGCTATCTTAGTATTAGTATAATACTGTTATAATACTATTCTTCCTTGCTATAAGAGGCTAAACAAATAGATCGTTATAGTTAAGAGGCTTTAGTTAATTTCTATATTAAACTTATAGTTATCTTTAAAGTTGAACTTAAATTAATATAATACTTGACTATTTCTTTAGTATTAATAGTAGGACTTTTATAACTATTTCAATCTTATGAGTAATTACTATTTAATCTACTTAATCAAAAATATTATTTTATCTTTAGATATTCAAATAGCTAAACTTCTCATATAATTATTATATTTCTACTTCTATAAAGAAGTTAATAGTTTAATGTTAAAAGTCCTCTTAAATTAAGAATCAAAAGTACTTTTCATACCTTTCTATACGTAATAATACTTCCCCCTAATTAATCCTATTATTAAGATTATTAAGGCGGATTTGGAATCAATTTATTGTAAGGAGATTAGAAAGAATTAGGACAGCTATTAGTATAGTATTAATATTAATATTTCTAAAAGATATAGGGATTTAAGCTATATTTAAACCTATAAAATCTTACCTATTTCTAAATCTTATATTCCTTTTTAAAGTAATCTTATGAAGTTAAATATAGCGTATAATCTTCTAAAAAGCTTTTAATTATTATATCTTTCTTATAAATCGTCTTTTCATTATTTCTACTAAGAAACTACTTTTAAATATAATTTTCAAAAGCTTTCAGATTAGAAAGATCTCTAATTTAACTAGTATTATAAAGTAATAATGAGTATAATCTTAGAGGATTTCTTGAATCTCTTAGAATTAACTATCTTAACCTTTCCATTTATTATTATAAAATAGATTATTATAAAGTCTTTTTTTAATATCTTATTTATATTATTATGTAATATCCCTATAACTATCCTTATTAGTATAGCATTATTGAAATAAAGAGTAACCTCTACTACTAACCTTATATTAATAGTAATCAGATTGAAGGTCTCTGATCTATTTGAAGTCATATACCTCTCTAGGACCCTTTAAAGATAGTTGTATTTAGTTGTTGGCTCCTACTTTATTTACTTTATAGATACTACTAGTTCTAAGGAACTATTTAAATAAAGGAAATTTTTAATATTAAATATAATTAGTTAATATAATATCTAATAAATAGGGAAAGTATAAGTCTATCTATTATAATTATTCTATAAAAGATTATAATTATATAATCTTAATACTAGTTAGCTAGTAGTACTTATTACTAGCTATTGATAATTACTAGTTATTAATATCTATTAATAATAGCTGATAATTAGTAGGAATTACTTTATAGTTTATATAACTAGTAGGAATACTAGTTGTAATCACCTACTATAGGATTTAAATCCACTACTTTTGCTATAAAATAGTAAAGGTTAGCTAGATATTAAACTATTATATGAAGCAGGCAACCTTATATTAATAATAAATATCTTCTTCAAATATAATGTTCTTATTCTATATTTCTTAGTAGTATCTTTTATTAATTAGCATTCTATTACTAGTTTTAAGTATACTTAGTATTCATTATACATATCTCTTTTTTAAAGTCTTTAATAAAATAGCCTTATAGTATTACTATTGCGTATTTAATATAGAAGTTAAGATTAATTACTAACTATTAAAATATTAGCTATACTTTTAGTTATTCTACATATAATTAGCTAAAAATTAATTGTAATTGGTAATATAAGTATTCTTTTATTTAAATTATTATTATTAGCTTCTAAGGAGTTCTATAATCTATTTATATAATTTATTAATAAATAGCTTCGCCTTATTGATAATATTATAGAGAATACTAATTATATTATATACTTAATATATAGTTATATATATCTCTATACTAGCTTTTTCTTATAAATCTTAAGGATTTAGACAAATATATTTAAATAAATTAATCCTAGTTATCATTATCTTAATTACATTAATATAGTTATAATCTTTAGTAAATATCTTAGGATTTATATTCTTTTATTCTTTATAATAATTATAATAGACTATAGAAGTTTCAAACTTATCTCTAATTATAATAATTATTTAAAGACTTAAGAAGTTATTTTGAATTAGTATAACTAATATTTTATAATATATATATATATTTACCTAGTTAATATATTATTAAATATTCTTCTAATAGAGTTCTATTTAATATTATAATTAATATATTTAGTAATAAATCTTTATATTCTGTTTTTAAAAATATTATAATTCTTACCTATATACTTATTACTTGATTAATTTATCTTACTAAATAATATTTTAACTTTTTTATAAGATCAAATAAAAATAATATACTACTTTAGAGATATCTAGTAGTTTCCTCTAAAATATATATAGAGTTTTAAAGGTTTTTATAATTCTAATTATTACTCCTTTTAGTTGAAATTAATTTTTACAATAAGGCTCAATAATATATGTGGTTATATTGAAGGTCTTTAATCTATTTAAAGTCATATGCCTCTCCGGAACCCTTTCAAGGAAGCTACACCTAGTTGTCAGCTCTTACTTCATATACTCTATAGATAATACTAAGGCTAAGGAACTATTTAAACAGAGGAAACCTCACGCAGTAAGACGTAGTTAGTTAATACGATAGGTAACAAATGGGGAAGGTATAATAGACCTATCCGTTACAGTTACTCTATTAAGGATCCTAGTGGGGTTGTAACACTAATGCCGGCGAGCTAGTAACACCTGTCGTCAGCCGTCAGCAGTCGCCAGCTGTTGACGAAAAGCTTTATAATATAAATATAATTATTTAAATATTTAGTTTAACTAGTTATAAGCCTAATATTAATATATACTTTATAATAAATGTTAATAGTTACAAGAGATATATCTTTTTATTAATGAGATAATTTATAAGTAATTCTAATATTCTTCTTTTTATTATATTCAAATATATATTTTCTTAGTCTTAGAAGGCTTTTTAATAAGTAGTTTATAAATCTTCAAGATAGAAATCCTACTTCTTCTATATTTATATATAGTAATAAATATATATATCATTAATACTTATATTTCTATCAGAAAGTATAACTTATTCTCCCTACTATTTAAATATAAATTTTTAATATGTATTAATAGGTATTTTTACTTTAATCTATTAGAATATCTTCATTACTTATTAATATAAGTTATTATATTCTAATTATTATATATTTCTCTAGAACTATTAAAAAGGTTCAAAGAGGAAAAGATAATCTAAAGTAATGAATTAAAAGAATAATAGTAATTCATATTATTTAACTATATTTTCATTATTAGTATTTCTCTAAGAATTATAACTTTAGAAATATATATACTTATTAAATAAATTATAGTTATTAAATAGATATCTCTTTTTAATAGAATTCTATATATAGTTTTCAGTTTAAACTTTTAAACATCCCTTAGAGTAACCTATTTATATCTCATAATATATACAGGAATAATCCCATCTACTAGTTGGTAATAAAAGTGGGATTAATATAATTATTAATTGAATCTATTTAATTATAACCATATAAATATACTACTCATAATAAATAGAGATAATAAAAAATAGAACATAAGTATTATAAGTTACTATAATATATATTTCTTAATATACAGATAGGTTTTTCTCTTCATATCTTATAACCAGTAGATTTACAAATAAGAGCTATTTTATTTAATATATAAATAGTACTATCTATTCCTTTTAATTGATATATATCTTTATCTCTTATATTATTCTTTTTAACTATTCTTCTCTTTTATATCTTTAGTCTTATTATTAACTATTAAATATCTTTTTCCTTAGGTTTCCCAAATACTTTTTAATTATATTTACCCAAATAGTTATATATTCAAATATCTATCTAATATTTCTTAAATTATTAGTTAGTGATATTAATTAGTCTTTTAGATTATTAATATATAAATAAATACTGAGAGAATATTTAGAAATACACATAGTAAATAATAGTTTTACAATACGTCTAGCTTTAATACTCTTTACTATAATATTATAAGCTTATTAACTTTCTAAATATCTTTGTAGAATACCTATTATAATTATTTAGAATATATATTAAAAGAAGTATTACGAATACTTATGATTATTTTATATTACTAAATTCTCTATATTACTTCTGAAGACTTCTTTCTTCAATAAAATAAGATCTACATTTTAAGATTCTTTTCTCTTATTAATATAATATTTTATAAAAGTCTAAATACTATAAGTTGAGTTTTGAAGATTGGATAGTTATTAATTCTTAGGTTCTTATTATTAGAAGAGAATTTATCATAATACTATAATTATTAAATAAATTTCTCATTATCTTTCTATCTATTAAATATATATGAAATATTCAGAGATAATAAAAAGAGATAGTGATTCACTTTAAATCCTTTTTTTCTTATTTATACCAATTGTATTATATTTATTACTATATCTTTATTTTAATAAGTTAATAGAAATCTAGATTATTAACCTATTCTATAATAAATATACATAATATTATATTTATAAGTTAGTATAAGTTTACTTTGTCTTCTTATCCTTACTATATAGGTTTTAAGAAATTATATTAGTATCTTAAGATAATGTATAATTATAATAACTTTCAATTACTTGATTTTACTATGTAGACTTCTAGAAGCTTTTTCAAGAAGTATTATAAGTTTATTCTTTTAGACTATTCCTCATTAATCTATAGTCAAATAGTAGTAAATAGAGTTAGTAGTAGTAGAATACTACTAATTAAGTTTAATTCATAATCAATATATTTAATAATTAATTAATTATATAAATAATATATAATAAGTTCTTTCTATTTATAATTCCTATATCTAGGTTATAGTATATATATATATACTATATTCTAAAAAGATAAACCTATATAATAATCTTTCTATTCTTATTAGTCTAACTAAGTAGGCCGACTACTTAGTTACCTACTACTATAGCTTTAACTACCTTAGTACTATATCTAACTTAACATATTCTTTTAAAAGTATTATATCATCATTTATATCAATTTCTAGTAGAAGTTATTATGATTATCTACTCTTATATTATTAGTCTAATTTCTAAATAGTGAAAATTATTATTCTAATTGGTTGAAGTCTAAAGCTATATTTAAATTCTCTTTAAACGAATCAAATAGGAGTTATAAGTAATTGTTTTTATATTTATATAAAGTAGGTATTTCTTTTTTATTAGCTAGACTTCTATTTTAAAATATACTATCTAACTTTCTGATTATTAATATACTTCTTATATTCTAATTACTATTTAAAATTATCTTTTGTAATTAAGACTAATCAGAAGTGTAAATTAGTTTTAATAGTTTCAAATATGATTTAAATATAGTTGAACTTTTCTTATTAGTCTTTGAGACTAACTTTCAGTTTAAACTAATGTCTCAAGTTACTTTTAGTATTAATAAGATAATTAGTCGAAAAGAAGTCTTTCTATTAAGTATTCTTACTACTTTAAATTCTCTAAATATTTGTAAATAAAGTTTTCTTTTTAATAATCAATTTGATTAGTAGTTTTATAATTTCTTTTATTAAAGGTTTATATGATTTCCATTTCAATAGACTTTTATCTTATTAAATTTGATATTTTGAGCAATATAAATTCTTTAAAAAGGAGGAATCTAAATGTCACAGAAATGATAAGCATTTAGAATATAACCTATTAGATATTTAATGTATCTTTTTAAGTGGATTTTAAACAACCTTTTTATAATACTTTGTATAGAATATTTCCAAAAGTAAGTATATTTATCAATTACAAATATAAATCTGTTTCTAATAAGATTATAAGTCTTAATAAGTACTTAGAATATATTCTCATAAATCTCTTCAATATTATAGAATACTGTCTAGTCCTTTTAAATATTTATGACTATATCAACTAATATAGCTATTATTTAAATTAATTCTATTGAAAGTTCAAATAGTAGTTCTATATTATTACTTATATTCTTTCTTTTTGAATAATTAGTTTGTTTCTAATAAATATATTTACTCTAAGTAGCTTTTTAATATAAGAGGTAGATAACTAAAAATTAATTTCTTATTTTATTAGTTATACTTAATAATTAGTTTCTCTATTAATTGCTTTTATTGCTGTTTCAATATCTTATAAAACCTTATATATTAAAAGACCTTTCTATTTTCTTTTCTAATCTTTCAATATTATTAATATTTAAAAGATTGAATTATAAGTTTTATTAAGTAGTATAAATAAAAAAGAAAGGTCTAAAGATTTATCTTTAATAATAAGTATTTAGAAATTATTTATTCAAGCTCTGGGAAAGTTTGATAGATTTTGAATAATATAATGAAATAAGTAAATTAAATATAGATCTAAAGTTTATTTAGAGATAGCTTATTAACAATAGGCTTTTATATAGTAAGAGTAGTCTAGTAATTCTAATTCTATAATTTATACCCCTTAAGTATTAAGAATTAGATATTGAAAGGTATTCTATTTAAAATATCCTATTAAAAAGTATTATATATAAGTATTATTTGATTATACTTCTAGAAGAGCTTTTTCAGAGTAAAATTAAAAGAATAATCTATTTGGAAATTTTAAGATACTATCTAAATTACTTGAAAAGACTATAAGATAATTTAAAGCTAATATATATCTAAGTAATATAGGATTATACATTTTAAATAACAATTTTATAATAATAGATTGATTATTGAAATTAAAGCTAAGAGTACAATTAGGACTTATATATTAGATTTTAGTCTTATTGAGAAGTAGAACCTTTGAAATAATATTAATATAGAAGTTTTCAATATAGGTAATATTATCTAATAATAAGTCTGATATATTTTCCCTCTTTAGATTATTAAAAATACTTCTAATTATTTACTTATTTTTTCTAATTTTAAAGAGGTTCATTAAATTATACTGAGCAATACTCATTCTTTTATTTAATTTAAAAGATTGCTTTTTAAAGAAGTCTATTAAATTAGTGGTATAAATTACTTTACAGATATTAAATACTATACTTATTAAAACCAAATAAAGTTTTTAAATAGTTAATAGATCTTAAGGGGATTATCATTAACTTTTTAAGAAGAAAAGGATTAATATCTATATATATTAAATTAGAAGGATTATACTTATTATTAGATATACTATCTAAAAGGTTTACCTTGACTTCTAAGGCCTCTAAAGGTATCTCTTTCATTTTATTAATATATCTTCAAGAACTTAGCTATCTTCTTACTACTCACTTCTAATAGAGAATATATAGCTCTAAGTTATTTATTATATCTATAATATTACTTTAAGTAATAATTATTTTCCAAATATATAGAAATTTAATATATAAATCTATAATAGTATATTTAATATATTTATAGTCTTCTAGAAAGTATAAATAGCTTTTAAAATTATATAGATACTTCAATTTAGACTGAAATATCTTATCTAACCTTCCTATTATAATAGTTAAAATTAGTAGTATTTTACTCTAGGTTTTTACTAAGGTCTTTATTAAGTTAAATATAATACTAAAGTAGCTAAAAATATAGTAGTAAGTAACTAAGTAGTCGACCTACTTATTTAGACTAATAAGAGTAGAAGGATTATTATATAGGTTTATCCCTATAGTATATAGTATATAGTATATATATATATATAAATATATATATATACACTATAACTTAAATATAGATATTACAAATAAGGATAGCTAGTTATATACTATTTATACAACTAATTAATTATAATATCTACTAGTTATAAACTAATACTAATTAGTAATATTTTACTACTATTAGTATTATTTTTTACTATTTAACTGCATATTAATAAGAAGTAATTCAAAGAAATAAGATTATAATACTTTTCAAAGAAACCCCTAGAAACCTATATAGTAAGAATAGGTAACTTAAAGTTATTATAACTATATATTATCCTGAAGTACTAATATAACTAACTTCTAGAGATTTATATAGTAAAAGCAGGGAAACAAAACGAACTTATAACAACCTATTAACTCAAAGTCATTTATATTGATTGTATAACAAACTATTAACCTAGATTTCTACTAACTTACTAAAGAGATATAAAATAGATATAATAAAATTAATATAAATTAGAGAAACAAATCTATAGCAAATTACTATCCCTTACTACATTCCTCTAATATCTTATATATATTTAGTAAATAGAGCAGTAATAAGAAATTAACTTAATGACTATAATACTAACATACACCTTCCTCTAATAATAACAACCTAAAGACTAAAAACTGTCTAACTCTTAGAATTCAAACTATAGTATTTCAATTAATTTAAAATATTAAATTAATCAAAGAGGAAACCTTAAAAGAAACCTTATTTTATTTATTAAAGAAATCCTAAGAAGTAATATAGAGAGATTAGTAATATAATATAATAATAAACACCCCTATAATACCTCCCCTCTATATAGTTTATATTTATATTAAATACCTGATAGATATATCTAGAAAACTAGTAAGTTTATAGTATTAGAATAAATAACATTAAAGTTAAAAGTCCTACCAAAGTATTAATTACTACTCCTATCTCTTAGTATTCTCAAAGTATTTATTTATATATTAATAATATAGAAGATTAATAGATATTACTTATTAAACAGTATAATAAGTATAAAATAGATATTTAGATATATAATTACTTAGCTAAATACAACTATTAAATATCTTAGAAATCTAAAAGAAGAGTATTTGATAATGAATAATAGATATTATAAACCCAAGCCTTAGGACTTATATAGGATACTACTATTAGGGCTTTATATAACTATTACCCTTATGGTCTTATAAAGAGTTTTCACCTTAAGTATAAAGTCTATTAATATATTATAATACTATTAAAATACTATTGAAGTATTTCTTATTAATAACTTCTAATATTAATGAACTTTTTATTTAAATTTCACTTGATAGTCAATAGTAAATTATATAAAATAAATAGAAGATAGTAAAAGATAATAATAAATATTAATACTATAGAACCCCTAGTAGGAATTCTAATAGACTAATAATAGACTAATCTAGTAGAAGATAGAAACTAATCCCTCTAAGAAGCTTTTATATAATTCTAATAGAATTATAAAATAGCATTATAAATAATATAGATATTTTATATAAGAATGAAACTACTTCCTATTAATACTCCTTTTAATAATAATACTTTCTACTTTTTTATATAAAAGATAATTATAAAGTATAAGTTAGAAGTTAATTAGATTTGTATTAAAAATTTAAAAGATTTCTAATAGTTTCTATAAACTAATCAATTATTTAAAGTTTAAACATAACTACTAATACCTGAGGTTTATCTAGTATAAACTTTACCTCTCAACTATATTGTTGCTAATAATATAAGGAACTTCTATTTCAAGTTTAGCTATAAGCTTAGTAATCTATTTGATAGCTTCATAGTTACGATGGAAATTAGGTTTATAGATAATAATAATAATTGAAAAAGCTTTTAAATTTATATAATATATTTCAGACGCTTTATAATACAATAAGCTATCCAATAAGGTATTACTATTATTTTAATAATTGAAGTAGAGTTCTCGGTATCAATCCAAACTATTTAAGAAATTATCTTCACTAGCTATTTTATTATTATATTTCAAATAGACTTTACAATAAACATATTTAGTAGATGTAAAGTAAATCAGTTTTACCTAGCTATTTGAATCCAATATAATACCTAGTAAGTAATATACTTTATAGTAATCAAAGTAATATAACTATGTATATTATTATGATATATATATATATATTGATAACTATTGATTATAGTAAGAGGTTTAATAGAGGTATTTTGAAATTAAATATATATATTTTAGGGGGCTTTATAGTTTATAATTATCAAAAGCTTCTCTAAAACTACTAATATAATGTTTTCGTTTATTTGGATTAATATAATAGACTAGTAAAACTATTTAAAATTAGCATTAAACAAGAGTTCTAGGAGAAATCTTAAATATTCTAAAATCAAAATAAGGTTTCTAATTACTAGTTAGGATCTATAGATTTTAAATTATTGTAATAGTAAAGTTTAATAAAGAACCTAAGAGTACTAGAAGTATTAAGCCTTTTGCTTTATATAGAGAATATTTAGTACTTAGTTACGACCTATACTCCAATTCACCCTATCCTAACTACTATAACTACAATTACTTTAGATTTTCGAATTATAATAATATTAGATTAATAGTATATAACAGCATGATATTTCTAACCTTAGGTTATCTTACCTAATAATACTATTTTAAGCTTTCCTAACTATTAGCTAATAACTATTAGTTATAGATTTTAATATATATATTTTTTTTAGAAAGATGAGGTAGTTTTTAATAAGCTACTTCTAATATATATTTGAAGTATTTAGAATTATTACTAAATATCCTACTTTTAAGTATTAGATTCTTTTTTATTCTTTTGATTTTATACTTCTTAGTTATACTAATAGCTTTATCTACTAATAATATTTCGAAACTAACCTTAATTATAATTATCTTAAGAAAGCTAGAAAAAGTAGTAAGATTATTCTTATATAATACTAACTTATTTAAGTTTTTATAAAAGTAGTTATAATTCTTATAGATATTAATAATCTTAATAAGATTAATATTTATATTGAAATTATAAGAGTTAAGTATAGTAATAGTATTTTTATTATTACTATTATTAGTAGGAGTAGTAGTATTATTATAGAATAAAGAGAAAGCTAGTCTAAAGTAGTCTATTACTATTAGGAATAATATATTTAAGAAGTAGAGTTTAGACTAGCTAAACCTCAGGTACTAGTACTATCTCTACAAACCTCATTTTATTCAAACTACTTAGAATAAAGCTTTATATAATATATATAGCTATATTTAATTAGATATAATATATATTAGATTTTACCTCTTAATTATATATAATAATTAAAAATCTTATAATACTAAAGAGCTATTAGGCTAAAATATATATTATAATAATTTAATAGATTTCAAATATTAAAATAACTATTAAAAGTACTCCTCTTTTAAGTTTTAAAAGAACTAATTAATAATTAATTTAATGTAATACCTTTTAAATAGAAGCTAAAGTTTATAATTTATAAGACTATTTTAACTTTAAAGTAATTATATAATAAAGCTTTTTTTAAAAATCTTTTTAAAAGCTACTTTTAAATGACTTTTTAAAAGCTAGATAATACTAATAAGCTATTAAACATTTAAATTAAATATTCTTAAGAATTCTATTCTTATAGGAATAAATTATAAGGAAGATTAATAACTCTTTAAAAATACTACTAAAGAATTTTATATAAAGAATATTATAAATCTCAAAAGGAAAATTTTAAAGACTTATATAGCTTTTTATAACTTCTATATTTTAAAAGCTTAAGAATATTAATATAAATAGTTAAATTAAACTTCATAATAACTTAGATCTTTAGATATATGAATAAGATATTCTAATATTAATATTATTATATAAAAAAGATATAATAGTATAAACTACTAACTTTTATAATTATTTTAATATTATAAATAACTCATACTTCTGAAAGATTATTTTAATATATTATAAGATATTTTAATTCTTTAGACTTACGTATCTTACTATAAGAATAATAACTAAAGTATAATTTTAAAAATAATAAGATACTATATATAAAACTTAAATAATTAATTATATTTCTTCTATTACTAAAATACTTTAAATTTACAACTTCATAATTTTAGTAGTCTTTTTATTAATTAAATTTTTAACTATACTTTGTTTTAGAATATTTTAAATTTATTATCTTATACTTTTATTAGTTTTCTTAGTATTTAAATTCTATATATAAAACTATATATTTATAATTTAAAACTACTTAGATTTTATATTTCTAAATAAAGTTATTTTAATTATTATAGAAGTAATCTAATATCTCTCTAAAGCCTTCCTATATAATAAGATTAATTATAATATTTTTAATATTATAATAGAAGTTCTAATTACTATTTTAAACTCTTAAGATGATAAGAAATATTTCTAAAGTTTAGATAAATCCTTATACTTTCTGAAATATAGATTGAATTATACTTTAGTATACTATTATAATATATACTTTTAATTAACTTATAAGACCTAGATATTAAATATTTCAATACAAAGAAAATCAAATAATTATTAGTTTTAAATTCAAACCTTTTAAAGAAAGTTTAAACTTTTAGATAATAAAAATTATATAATTAGCCCTCTAGCTAAAGTAGCTATAATACTATATAATAAGTATATTATAAAGAGGAATCCTAATAGTATTTTCTCTAAGATTCTTTTATTTTTAATTTAAATATTTTAATTTATATCTTCTGAGTAATATAATATAAAGTTTATACTTATTAAAAGCTATAGAAATACTAAAATCTTTATTAAAACTAGTAAAAATAAAGAAATCAAATTATATTTATATAATATCATATTTTATACTATTCTAACTATAAACCTTATCTCTTTTCAATAGTTATAAAAATAAAACTATTAGTAAGATATTAAGCTAAACTACTTATTCTAACTAAAGAAGAATAATTATTCGAAAATTGTAGTTATTAATATTTAATATAACTAATAAGTCTTTAAATACTATATATCTTATAAGACATTAATTATACTAATAATATAATTAGTATAATATAAACCTTTTCTTAAAT